>CP126893.1:136717500-136865000 GCA_030440675.1 Furcifer pardalis | reverse complement strand
CACCCGAATCATGCAGCTCCTCCAGGCCAGTAAGCAGGGAAGTAGTGGCTGTGTGTGTGTGTTTGTGGGGAGTGGTTGGGTGGGTGGTGGTTGGCAGCTGCGGTGGCAGTGGTGGGTGGCTCAGGGTGATCCTGCCTCTGGCAGCAACGGTGGTGGGGAGTGGTGGGGACTTGGGTGGCAGTGGGACCACCAGTCTGCCCCCTCAACAGTTTAAAGGGGCATGAACTGGCCCCTGCCTTAAAAAGTTTGGAGACCCCCGTATTAGACTGTTAGTAAGGGAGGAAAGTAGAAATTCCCACAAAGACATTGTCAAGCAAGTCAGTTTATCAAGAAATGGGCTGAAGAAGCCAGCTTCCCTTCCATATTGTTGGGTTGTCTGATCTTATCAGGGCACTTGAACTTTACCCTTAGATTCCTACAGAAGTTGTAGATTTTCTGAAGAAACTTGGAAACTGCCAGTATTTTTTAAGAAGGGAACTGTAGTGTGGTTCCTTAGGAATTTATCTGTACCTTTTGATTTTTGTAAGTCTGTTTCTAAATATCCTTCAATTTTATGCTCTGCTAAAACATATTGAATTTTTCCTTCTTTCTCTAAAATGTATTCAGCAAACAGAAGTAAGTATTGTAAATAATAAATGGGTGTATACAAAATGTGATTCAAAACCTAAAACCCTAATTCAGAAGTTATTGTATCGAAAATTGACTGTGTTACTTTGACCAAAATTTATAGGTGCAAAATCCAAAATTAAGAAAACATAAATAGAAAAACTTAAATGTATATTATTATGGTCCAATTAAATTGAAAAATAACTCCAACAAAATGAAGAAAATACTTCAAAATGTATGGAATCAATGCTTCATAACTCAA
The DNA here is from genome assembly GCA_030440675.1 of Furcifer pardalis. Taxonomy (NCBI): domain Eukaryota; kingdom Metazoa; phylum Chordata; class Lepidosauria; order Squamata; family Chamaeleonidae; genus Furcifer; species Furcifer pardalis. Next base: position 136,864,132 of record CP126893.1, on the reverse strand, counting down.
AAGTAAAGAGTACTGTAGTTGTAAAAATTTAAGTTATTTCTCAATTAAAAAATCTGTTTAGTATAAAGTCTCTTACAAGTCACTTTTTGAAAATGTATTTACAAAATATGGCTGTAAACAGGTGAAAGTATACAGTATATAAGTATATAGAAATATAAGACTGACTTTACAGTGTATGCATATTATCCACAAGGTTAAAAAAAAATCTCACCTCCTCAGTAGAATCAAACCCCTCCCCAGTTCCAATGCAGATGGTTTGGCTTTATGCTTCATACTTCTCTCTGTTGCCCCTTGGGTTTTTTCTTAAGTTCTGATCTATATTTATACCACTGTGTATTTTTTAAAACAAACTATTTACGCAATAGCCTTGGCCATCTTTTGGATCAGAGACTCTGATTAATTTATTTGACTATTATTAACTACTCGCAACAGGGTCAGATCTAGTTAATTTCTGGACCTGTTAATGACACATTCAGAGAATTTCTGTTTCTAAGACTGATCAATAGTTGGTGCTATTATGTAACATGTATTCATTTCCATTCATAACGTTCAGCTTCTACCTATTTACAAATAATCCTCTTCTTTTGGCTAGAGCATTCAGCTAAGAGAGACAGAAGAGAGATTTTAAATGGGATTACAGTACTTTAATCCCCTTTTAACTATTAAAATTGTGTACATACAAAGCATTTCAAAGTTTGGCAGGGTTAATTACAACCATTTACTGAGAAACGTTCTCAAAAATTCAAAACCAGTATGGTTAGTGGAATAAAGAGACAGATAACAATTTTGTCCATGTTTTATATCAGAATTTATATGAGAAAAAGCAAAACTAACAGGTGTACCAATCCCTTACTTAGGGAGTCTTCCAGGCACTGTGCCTTTTTTAAACCCCAACCACACAAAATAATACTGCTTTGCCACTGTTTGGCAGAAGAAGGTAGACATGACATGGACAACACATTTTTCCATTTCACCTGTAAATCACCATGGACTGAAATTCACCTACTCCCCTTATGTTCCCTCGGGAATCTCAGTTTTGCTTTGTAGAAACCTGGGTCCAACAGTCCTTTTCGTGCTAATACACAGAAGGATAATAGGATGTGAACCCATAGCAAGTAGAGGAACACAAAGATGAATATAGGTTTTTATGACTTGGTTCAAGAAAATCCAAGTAGATCAAGTTCTCATATCTCCTAAGCAAGAAGCAGAGTATTGTGTCATCCTGACAGTAGTGATTTTCTGTAAATAAAGACACCCTCCATGGCCCGCAACAGTATCCCAATGATGAAAGGATCTGTGGGGACTGAAGGTGGAAAAGGTTTGCTTCAAAAAAAAAATCAGCACTGCTGATGACATCATCAGTCTTGTGCAGCATAACTGCACAAACTAGATTTTAATGGATATGCTGAAATTAACACATTGGCATTCCATTCATTCCAATCTCACAAAAAACTTAACAAAAATAACGCTTTAAAGACAATTTTGAAAAACAGTGCTAAAGGGAGTTCTAGTTGTTAAAAATTGGTGTGCTCTCTGCAGATTGAACCTGACACTTCCCACACTCATTCTGCCAAAGGGAGAAACAGTTTCATTTCTCTTTCCAAACCAGATTAAAACAAGGTAGCATGTTTGGGAGGAAATATTCATACAACTACTGTACTGCCTTTGTTTCTGCTTTTGTCTAATTTATTTAATATTTTTAACTCATGAATGCCAGCTTTGAAGAAGATAGTGTTCTGCTCCACCCTATAATTACCATGGGAATACACTGATAGCCTTGTTTGGTTTGTGTGTTGACATTCAGTCAATGTCATGTCTGAATCATGTCTTTCAAATCCTGACAACAAAAAGAGTAATGCTTGGGCACAAACACATTTATTCTGGGGTGAGTTTTTGTGGAATATAAGTCACATCTTCAGGGTGGGTCTGACAAACACATCTGACAAAGTGACATGTACAGCTCAAAAACTCAGGGTGAAGTAACTCTCTCAGTCTTCAATCTACTGTTACTGTCCAATCTATTATTGCTACCGTAATGGAGTAGACCGTACAGCCAGTGACTCAAGTGTGAGGCGACTCAAGTGTCAGGTGGCCAAGTGTCAGGTGGCAGTTAACTAACCGGACTCCCTAAAGGGGCCAACAGCTATGGCCTGATGAGCCCCTTTAGGTGTGGTGATGATTCCCTCAGTGGAGGAAATGCTACTGGAAACCATCGTATTGGGCCCAAGTGGAGGAGGAACTCTGATTCCCAATGGTCATGAAGGCAGAAAAAGCCATGCCAGATAGACTGGCTGTGAAGGGACACCATGATAATATCCTCAAGGCTCAGGCAGTCCATTACAGTCCCGGTATCAAATCCTGCATGTCTCATTTCATATGTGCTGCAGGAGATGGCTCTGTAATCATAGTGAGTGGGTGATTTCATAGCAACCTGGGAGCCATCTTAAATTCACACCAATGACATTTTTCCTGCTTCAGGAAAAAATGCATTCTCAGGTACAAGTTGCAGTCAATGACAACAACAACAATGACTGTTGCTGTTGCTCTGGCTGCAGTTGTCATTGTTATTTGCCACCAAATCACCTTCAACTTCAGCTGATGCAATAAGCTGAGTGACCTCCACAATGTCCTCTCATTAACAGCTCTGTTCAGCTCATTCAAACTCAAGGCTGTGACTTCCTTTAACTCAGGAATTCTCAACCTATGTCCCATGGGACAAACCTGGCCCCTGACACCAATTCCGCTATTTCGTCGAGCCCCGGGACGCTAGCCACCTATCTCGGGGGCTCCATCCTGGTCAGGGCTTAAAAGCCGCTACGGCAGCAGGACATTCTTCAAGCCCAGCCGCTGCTAGAAACACCTGCAGCTGGGAGGAGAGTCTTGCCACTTGTTGCAGGATTAAGCAATTGTTTTTTTTTCTTGTTTAGTTTTCTGTTTTTGTAATTCTTGTAATTTTGTGTAAACTGGATTGATATTTGGAATCTTTGATTGTTGCTTGATATTGTTGCCTATTGAATTTTGATGCTGTAATGATTTATATTATAGTATCTCTGATGTATTTTTTAGGATGTCCTGATGTTTTGTAATTACAATTGTTATTAGAGATTATTTTTGGGGGGATATATTTTGATATTTTTTTTGATGTTATTCCTGCTATGTGATATTTGTAATTCACTATGTGATATCTGTAATTGTTTTTATCCTATGGAATGTGCTATGTAATTGTAACTGTTTCTTCTGTAAGCCGCCCAGAGTCGCTGTGCGAGTGGGGCGGCATATAAGTCGAAAAATACAATACAAAAAAAATACAATACAATACCCCAATACCCTCGCCAATTCTGGAAGCAGAATTAAAATGTGTTCTGTGGATGTGCATTGCGCATTTTACTTTCGCTTCCAGGTGGGAGGAACTACGTGACCAACCCGATCAGCAGTTCAGGAGGCGTGATCAGGCCCGCAGCCTGAAAACCTCGAGAAAGCTTGCTTTAATTTATTAATCCATGTCTTGTTTGGTCTCTCTCTATTTTGCCTTTTCCAGCAAGCACTATTTGTTTGTCTTTCTGGCAATTCAGGGTACACTAGTACCCCGAATAACGTTATGACTTGGTTCCACAAGTCATGTTGTTATCCGGTTTTTAGCGTTGTCCGGGATATACACCGAACAATGCTAAAAAACATCAGGCGCGTTGGCGCGCGCGCACCAAATGCGGTTTGGGGAGGATACAGAGATTTTCTCCATATCCTCCCCAAGCCACGCTTGACAGGCACGCGCTTGCCCAATGTTTGGAAAGGGTATGGGGGATCATACCCTTTCCAAACATGGGGCGCATTGGCGCACGCGCGCCAAACACAGTTTGGGGAGGATACGGAGATTTTCTCGTATCCTCCCCAAGCCGCGCTTGACAGGTGCGCGCTTGCACGATGTTTGGAAAGGGTATGGGAGCCCATACCCTTTCCAAACATCGTGCGGGCGGGCCCGGGGGGGGTTGGATTGTGTAGATGTTCTACCCAATCCAACCCCTCCCCCCCACACGATTGTTCCAGATAACGCTAAAAATCGCATTATTTGATACAAGATTTTTCCAAAAATCTTGTAACATTATGCGGTTTTAGTGCTATATGGTACAATCGTTATCCGGGGTATTACTGTATCTGCAAAGCTCTCCTCTAGGAACATGTTTCAAACAAATCATCTTTTTCTTGCCGGCTTTCTTCATTGTCTAGTTTTAACACTTGCACATAGTAATCAAAAATACCATCATGTAGATATCGTGGTCTTGGTCTCCAGGGACACATCCCCACACTTAATGGTCTTTGCTTGTTCTTTCATTACTACCCTTCTGAGTCTGTGCCTTCTTCTGATTCCTTGACACTGTCTTCATTTGAATCGACAATTCAGTCAAGGTGTACAAAATCTTTAACAATTTTAATTTCTTCATTATAAACATTAAAGTTGTGCAGTTCTTTTGTTGCCATTCTTTTTTGTCTTACTATGCAAGTGCAGCCCTTTTTGCACATTCCCTTTTTAGCTTTATCAGGGGCCACTTCAAGTCAAAAGGCAACTCAGGAATGGATATCTAACCTGTACTAGATGGGGTTATGCTCCCCCCCCCCAAGAAAACACAGGTGCAGTTCAGGTGTGCTCCTAGATTAATCCCTGAATTTGACTACACAGGTTTTGGTGGTGGCTAGGAGTGCATTCACTCAGTTAAAACTAGTGTGCCAGCTGCACCTGTTCCTGGAGATGACTGATCTAGGCCACAGTGATACATGCCTCAGATATATCCTGGTTGGATTACCTCAGGGGTGGCCAACCTATGGCCTGTGGGCCAGACCTGGCCTGCAGCACCATTTCATGTGGCCCACCATTGCCCTTGCCACTACCAGAAGCAGAAGCAGATGCGTTTACAACAGCCATAAAACATGTCCATGGCTGCCGTAAATGCTGCCATAAACACACATGTAAATGTATTTATGACAGCCATGGATGTGTTTTACTGCAGCATTTATGGTGGGAGGAACCACATGATCAGCCCATTCAGCTGTCAGGTGGGCATGGTCTGGCCCACTGCTCAAAAAGTTTGGGAACCCCTGGGTTACATTAATTTGTAGGGTACACAGAAAGAGTCTCCTCAAAGATTGTGGTATTTTTGAACCACAATCAGATGTACCCTGGTAACGGCAACCTAGGTAGGTTCTTTTTGAGTTTCACGTCCGGCCTAGATAGGGAAGAAGAAGAAAAAAACTTAATTTGTTTTATGTGAAGCTGTATTTGGAGAAATTGTTTGAAAACTTCACTGGGGCCAAAATGCTACAGCCAGTTTGTTACCTGGGACCAGTGGTGGGCTGTCAAAAATTTTACTAACACACAGTGGGCAGAGCTGACATTGTGGGTGGAGCCAAAGTAAAAAAATAAATAAAAAAAATAAAAAATAAAAATACACATTAAAATAAATACATATAAATACATATAAATTTAAATGAATACATACACACATAATCCATAAATACATTAAATACACATTAAAACAAAGTACATAAAAACACACACCTCTACCCACCCTCCAACCCCAAACATAAACCTGTCACTTACCTTATCCTGGGGTCAGGGAGCAGCAGACAGGCAGGCAGGCAGGCACAGCGGCGGTGCTGTGACAATGCGGAGCTGCGGCACTGCAGCGTTGTGGCCTGGCGATGCAGCCTAGCCCAGTCGGGCCGGGCCGGGCTGGGCCCAGCACCACAGCCTAGCCCAGCAGCGCGGCCTGGTGCAGCCTAGCACGGCGGTGCACTGAGGAGCGGCCACCACTGTCGCTGCTGCTCCTCCAGGCGCTGCACCATTTCTGGGCAGCTCAAAATGGCTGCTCAGAAGTGTGCATGCATCAAAACTCCATTTGACGCATGCACACTTCTATTTCTCAGTATGCCCGGAACTGTCATCCGGAGGGCAGCCGGAGAGGCGACTGAACCAGTCAGCCGGGAGTTCACTATCCCCCCAGCGATCCCCTCCGGATGGCTGCTACTGGTTCAGGCAAACTGGTCTGAACCATCGCTGCCTGGGACTGATTACAGGGATCACATTACCCCATGGTACAGCAGCTCCACTGACTGCTGATCCCTTTCTGACCTGTAAAGCCCCAATTCAAACACTAAAGCTTTCTTTATGAGCCCTGTTGGATTTTCAAATTACCAGGAGAAGCTTTTGCTCAGTCCCACCACCCTCACATTGTTGGTGATCCCAGATTCTGGAACACCCATCCCCCAGGTGGGTGAAAGGCCATTTTCTCTGGCCTTTCACAAGCAGGCAAATACTTTTCCTCTTCAAGCAAGTTTTCTTTTAGTGATTGGCCATGTAAGGAAGGCTTTAAAACAGGCCTGTTTTATTTTTCTTGCTTTAAATGTGCTTTTAGTTCTGATTTATTTACAAGTTTCTAATGCACTTGTTGGGGCTATGGTGGCTCAGTGGTTAAGAAGCTTGCCTTGTTAGCTGAAGGGCTGGCAATGCAGCAGTTTGAGACAAAAGTACTGCATGATGGATTGAGTGCCTGTCTTTGTCCCAGCTCTTACAGACATGAAAGGAGCCTCATTTGGGTGTTTCCTGAGCAGAGTTTCTTCCACAAAAATCCTTTCAACCCAGAATAATTTCTGACATGAAATTATTATAATGTATTTGTTCAATTCTTTTAAAAATTTATATAACTTATTGTTCTTTGCCTTTAATTGAGCTATTTTTAATGCTATAAGCTGCCTTGGGTCTTTTTTAGGAGTAAGAAGGGATAAAAAATAAGTCATTACAACTTTCTGCCAGTGAACATTCATCCTTTGTCACTGAAAATCTCAATTTGATTCATTATTTATTGAAGGGGAATAAGCAAGTGGTTACACAGAGGTGACACACTAGTTCACATTGGCAGCGGAAATCATAATGACAAACAGGAAAAATGTGTGAATTTGTTTAATGTGGATCCCAGCTTGCCATAAAGTGACCCAAACACTGTGATCATGGAGCTATCTCCTACGGTAACGTATGAAATTAGACAAACAGGATTCGACACCCGGACTGCAATGGATTGCCACAGACTTGAGGATATTAACAAGGTGCACCTTCACAGCCAGTCCATCTGGCATGGCCTATTCCGCCTCCATGACTTTTGAGAATCAGAATAGTGAAGTGGTTTTTCCTCCACTCATTTTGCCGTTGGAACCACGTACTAGCCTGGAATATATGGAAACAATGGAGTCAGGTTAACTGATCCTGGGCTTGTTGGATTGTTAAAATGTTACATTCTTGGCTTCTAATTCCTCTCTTCCTTTGTGCACCCATGATTTTCTTTTTTCATTTTGAATTCTTTAGCTCGTTCTTTCATTGTATTTCACCACGCACTTTGGTTTTGAGTGAGAGCTTCCTAATTTACATGATTAATATTAAAAATGTTTAAGAGTATTCTCAGTGTATCCTTGAATCATTTCTTTTGTCTACCTTACAATCAAGCAACTGCAACAAGTTCTCCATAGAAACTACATTTTAGGAAATGATTGACCTACATCCTGATAACATCATCAATGCATTCAGGTTGCTGTCTCAAGATATGGTATCACCTCTGTATTTGAGATTATTAGTGCTTCCCCCACCAATTGCCACATTATCTCATCTGAATCTAGTTCAACTTTAATGGTGCATACAGTTAAGGACTTAGTTGTAGTTTATAAAACATAATTGAACTTATGAGATTCCTTGGTGTATTCCCATAGACAACACACATTTGCAGTATGATCTCTAATAGCTCATCCTTTTCAGAATCTAGCATAAACAGACATTTCTTGCTCCTCAAAAATAAAAGTATTTCTTGCAACACATTGAGCATCATCCAATTATTACACTTGTGGTTGAGGTTTAAAGGGTCATCAGCATCCATGAATTAGCAGAGTGCTGCCTCTATGTGTGAATATTTCTTGATAGGCAAGGTCAGGCAATAGTGTATGTCCATACCTCAACATTGTTCTCTCTTATAGTATTTTGCCACTCTATAATAAATTTATCATTGGGGTCATTGAAAGTACTTGGTTGGCCCATTTAGTCTCAACTTATATTTTCCACTGACAAAATTGTAATGGCATTGGTATTTTTGTCAAAATCACTCCTAGAATGAGTCAGATAAATACATCAAGGACACACTATATGTAGTTTAGTGAACTGCATGTTATTTCTGAGGTGAAAGTATTGTTTAATGAAACAATTAAAACACCAAAAGTAATTGATAAAAGTTATGATTTCAGTTTTTGTGTGGTTTCCTACACTGGTGAGGGAAAACTTGCTTATCCAGTTTTCGTAACTAATTCTAGCATTGGACAAAAGTATTTGACAATTTATCCCCAGCAGTATGAAAAAGCTTGCTGACAGAATGTCAACAAAACCTCACTTTCTTTTCTTTTTCTTTTCTTACACAGCACAGTAAATTTGATATAATTGTCATGGCATTCCCCCCCCCCTTTCTCATGATCTACAGAGATCTAGTCCTGTGGGCAGGAACATTTCTTCTTGATGTAGCTGAAGGATGTCATTCCATCATATCCTCATTATTTCTCCCCTGTAGATATTCATGATGTTGAATGGGCATTACTGACTGCGATCCAGTTTTATTCAGCTTCTGACGTGCACCTTTGTGATCTACACTTCACCTTTATCTAGGAAGAACAGTAATATTGATGTTATACTTTCTGTGTTGGGATAGATGGATGTCACAGTTTGATGTCAGCACATTGAGAACAGCAAATGATTGGCATGACTCAAATACAGATTCTGTATGCAGGTTTTGGAATGCCACTGCCTGTCAAATCCATTTTCCTGCCAGTGGTAGCAAACAAGTGGGCCATTTTACTCCTCAGTCCCATCATTCTCTCAACACGTCTTGCAGAGCAAAAATGAATAGTGTTGTATCCAGGAAAATAAAAAATGTTGTTGTGATTAAAGAGAAACTGTCATCTTCAAAATAATATCTAGAAACCACAGGCAGAGACGTAACTAAAAAAATGAAGATAAAAATCTTCAGAATTGAAGGTATTGCTGATGTTTATTCTCTAAGACAAGTACTATCCCAGAAATAAATATTATTTCCTAAGAGCCTACTCATTCAGTCAAATACTGGTTACTACAAAAGATTTGATACTGGCAACACAAAGAAAAAAGACAGAGAATGGCACACAACTTTCCATAATGTGGAACATTCTACAAAGAGAAATGAGAATGGCTGGACAGAGATAAAAGATAATTATTAAAAGAAAAAGAAACCTGGGGAAATAACTTTGCTAGAACTAATCATAAACTTCACAAAATAATGAGCAACATTTTGAATAATCCAGATCTCTTCATTCAACTGGGACATGGGGGCCTCATTAGAGTGTGCAATGCTTATAGGGCCACAACTTAAATCAAAATGCAAGAAAATTATTAAACCGCCAATTTAGATCAAAGATAAACATTACATCCAGATATGGAGACCAGAAGAAACAATGTTGCTACTATGTTTTTTGATAAGGAAAGAACAAGAAAATAGCAATAGGCGCTGCTGCTTGAGAGAGGAGGAACAGTGTAGGTCTGACTTAAAATGCCTTGAAGGTGATAGCATTTTGGAGGGCCACACTGAAAGAGCTTCAGGGCTTCCATGTGGCCTGTTGGCAGCAGGTTGGGGACCCATGATCTGGATCAAATCAAGCATGAACACTCTCCAGAAGTAAAAGTTGCAGAACTGAGATTGTTATACTGTACTTCGGACACATATTCAGAAGGCAAGTCTTGCTAGAAAAGACAGTAATGCTAGGAAATGTGGAAGGCAGCAGGGAACGAGGTACACTAAATAAGAGATTGGACTCATATAATAATATTATAATAGACTATGATTGGAAGGGGGCTTATAAGTCTCTTGAGTCCAATCCTCTGCTCAATGCAGAAATCCAACATTATAAAGTAAGCCACAGACTTGAATTTGCAAGATCTGAATAGATCTGCTAAAGAGAGCAGATCATTCATTCATTGGGTCAGCATAAATGACAGGTGATTTTATGGCACATAAACAGTAAGAGCAGGCCCTGAAAAGGCAGTTTACAGAATCTAGTACAGTTATATGCAATGCTGCAGATGTGGAGTGGGGAGAGAGAATGTATGTTCAGTAAGGTTTACATGTGAAAATATAGTTTTTGTTCATCTCAGTGCCCCATGGAAGAATGGAAAACTTCAAAATAATAGTAATAATAGTAATCTTGAATGCACTAACACTAAAATTTAGAGATTTTGTAGGGCAAGAAAAATTCTTGTTGAAATGTCCAATTGATCCAGAGAGAAATGCTGGCCTGTTTTTATCATGGACACGCTACATGTTTCCAGAGTGCCTACAGAAAAAGGGAATGGTAAACCACTTCTGAGTATTTTCTACTTAAAAAATCTTGGAAAGGGTTGCCATAAGTCAGAATTTTTCTTCCTTCATGTCCAAATAAAACTTTGGACTGCCAAAATGAAGCCACCTTTTTGGCCTTGTTGTTGGCCACAATTAAATCTTTGTCGGTAGATGTTTCTGGTAGTAATCGATAGATCAGTAAATGAGCCGGATTCTGTATCTTTCCTGATTCATACAACATGTTGCTATCTGCCAGCAGCCCCCATTTGAGCATGTTGAGTTATATCAACAAGAGGGTATATTTTCTCACTTGGTGAAGGTTTGAGGCATCCTTTCACAATTTACACTGTTTCATTAACAGTGACAGCAATTTCTTTCACATGTGTGGAATCAGAATTGACTGAACAGCTTTAGACTGTTCTTTTAATTGTAATGAAAAAGAATTTGCTAGGCATTATTTACATCCTGTTCAAAGAAAATCTATTTTGCCCAAAACATAATGAAAGGTAGAGATAAAATTCTAATGAAGAAACAGCATATATAGTGTTGCATTGTGATTTGGTAATTCCACGTTCAGAAACACACTGAATTATAATTGGCCACTTCGTTCCTCATAGGCTGGCCTCAATGAAGAGTTAAAGAATCATGTGCACACCTTGAGCTTGTTAGAGGGCCATACACATTTGTTTTGACCCTATCCAAATCACAAATCCCGTCCCAAATAGACCCCATTAAAACTGATTTGTATAAGATCTAATTTGAAGAAGAATTGCCAGATTTGGTTCCAGGCTGAAGCAAATGGTCCAGATCTGGAAATTCAGACATTTGAAATGATCTGGAAAATGTCTCAAAAAATGCGATTATAGTAAGGTGTATGACTGGAGCTGACTTTATTCATTGACAACAATATCATGACATCTGAGGCATGAATCTCACCATCACTTGTCTAATCACATTGCTTTGGACACCATTAACATTCTGTACACAAAGCAAAATGAAACTCAGAAGATGTTACTAGAGGATCCCCGCCCCCCGAAATGATTTTTACTGTACTGTTGCTGTTTTGACAGTAAGCCACCCTGAGTCGCCTCGGCGAATGGGCGGCAATATAAATCTGAACAAATAAATAAATAAATTTTACAATGGAATCTCAACTAACAAACAGCTCAGTTAACATAAAAATGGCATAACAAAAGGGAATCCATAGAAAATAGTGGCTTGGTTTATAGATGTTTTTCAGAATGAAGTACATTGGTTTTCAGTGTATTCCTATGGGAAACCACGTTTCAATTAATGCTTTTTTATTTTCAATGCATTTCTATGGGAAATTGCATTCAATGCATTCCTATGGGAAATTCAGTTAAAATAATTTTCACTATAAAAATGTCCTGGAGAACACATTGATTACGTTAACTGAGGTGCCACTGTATATTTAATTATCTCACTGCTCTTAACTTTTCTTTTTCTAGTTTTAGTAGTGTAAAAGTAGTTAGACTAAAAGATATCTGAGAAAGTTGTTTTATCCATGTATTCTAAATTTAATCTCGATCATCTTCCTAACCTTTTGTCTTGCTAGTGTGACTCCAATAGTCTTTTGCCTATACTGTACTTCATTTCACCTTCTAAATATGTTTATTTGAGGGGAAATGAAATAAGTAGTGAAACTTACTTAAAGGCAAAGTTATTGCCTCACCGTATCTTCTGAGTTCCAGACAACTTTCTTGCCCAGTGCTCAGTTTCCTATTTTTGAATCCTGTTTAATCCTTGGTGGGTTTTTTAAACTATTTTTAGTGCAGTGAATAAATCTGCCACCTTGGAGATTTTTCTAAGGGCTCAAGGGTTACCCTTTATGGGTGAGAGGGCATTGAAAATATGAAGACTTCAAATGTGTGTGTATACTTTTAAGAGATAGATTTAGTACGTAGTATACTTCCTGAGGTTTGTATTGTATATTGTATTGTATATTTCGACTTATATGCTGCCCCATTCGCACAAAGGTTTGCCAAATACTGCTTTCTTTAGGTGCTGTACCTACACATTTGAGAAATATCAGTGAGAAAATAAAAAATATACAGTATAACCATTTTAGTTTTCTGATGCAATTCAATGGGGGTGGATACTGACAATAAGAATTTCTGGTATGATCTAGATTTGAGGCTTAGAGCAAATGTGCAGGATTATCCCTCAGGACTGAATCAGAATCTAGACAGAAGTTTCAGATCAGCCTCTGAATCGAATCAAAGGACCCATGTACAAGCCGAGAACCTGACAACAGATGAAACATAAAATTAATGGATTTATGTTTTGTGCTCAGGTTTTGCTGATATCAATGAAATTTAGCCATTCTCTGGGTTTCCACATTAACTCTAACTTTGCATTGTACTGCTATGTCCTAGCGTGGATACCAAGTATTTCTTAATATCTTAGCTTTGATATCTTGTTTCCTACTGAATTGAACAAACTTTCATAACATTTAATCCTAACTCCCATTGTTCCAGACTAAGATAATGTATGTTTTCTCAGTTGCCCATCTTAATAAAGCAAATTAATCTACATGGGTAGAAGCATTATTGATCAATCCTCACTATAAATAATGGGTTGTTTCTGAAGCAGATATGTTCAGCATCATTACAAATTGACAAAATGTTGTAATGATAGATGGCATGCAAATATGTTAGCTTCGTATCCTCATCAAAAGCAAAAGTGGCCATTAACTGTTGTGTTGCATAAACAGTTTAATATTCAGGTCACAGAGAACTACTATACACCCAGGAGATTATTAATATCTGACTCTCTGGTGGACGGCCAATGAGAGTGTGCCATGGGTATTATCTTCCCGCAACACATTTAATTCTTTCATGAGAGAAGTTAATTCAGCTCTGCATTGTACATACAAGGAAGTCCTAAATAATGAGAACATGAAATTGCTGGCTTGAGAGTTCTCTGACTTTGTAATAGCCGTTCCAATTTAATCAGCCTTCAGTATTATGGAATATTTCTGCTCTGTCTGTAGTTCCTATTACTACAGAAGTTCACTGTATCCTATTAATAAGAGGAAATATCTCACAATTAGGCATCCATCCTGAGTCTATGTTTTATTAATTTGCATAACAAATGTAGCAACTAATTCAAAGTGGATCTGTACTGGGTGGAAAGCCCAAGTATTGTAGAGTATTGTACTAGGAGTCAGGCTCAAATAGTCTCATGGCCATGGAACTCATTGGCTGAGCTCTCTGAGCTAGACCTACCTGAGAAAGTTTTTATGAGGACTGTTAAGGGCTGGTGGTTCCTGTAACGAGACAGGGGTCTCAGGAACTGGAAGGGAGGGGGCCTTAGCTGGGACGACCGGATTCTGACAAGGACAGAATGGAGAGAATAGCCATGCATGTCACTTTGAGATCACTGCAGGAAAAGTAGAGTATAAATGTAGCTTGTTTTCCTCCTCCTCCTCCATGTTCACTATTTGAGTGCAACCCCAGCATGAGGTAAATACCAACACACTAACCAATGAGACAAGAAAAACTAGACTGACATAAAGGAAGTTGTTGTTTGTCTCTTAAGTAGTTAACTGGGGGGGGGGACCCTATCTTTTCACCCCAGGGGTCACCTGACACTATTTTGCATGTCTTAAGGCCTTTGTTCTTGACTTTCTCTCTCTTGTTTCTGCCATTGAAAGAGGAGGGTATCTTTTTGAGTGTTTTCATCGCCCAGCCACATGGCTGGAAGAGAGGCCATCTTTACTTACATTTTATTCAAACTATCTAACTTGCATTTCCTACCTTTCATTATTGACCTAATGCCATCTTACCAAGACTTTTGAGCAGATTTATCTTTTGAACTCATTTTGTGAGAAAATGCAATTTTTCTTTTTCTCAAACATCTAGTCCAAGTGTGTTTATTAGCTGGGCTAAAAAGCAGGAGAAGTGAGGGGACCTGCATTCAAACAGAAAGTACTAAAAAGCTTCCCTGCTTTGCTGTGCAGATGCTACAAATAACTTAATACTCCAGACTTGGAGAGTAAAACACTACTAAAAAAGGCATTCCAAAGAGCAAGGTTTAGTCTTTACAAAATTCTTTTTTAGCCACCGCATTCACCGAATAACTCAGAAATGGATGAGTCTCCTAAGTTTCTCCTTCTTGCCAAATTTTACCTGTAGTTATCTAGCCAAGGGATTCTGCAAGACATCATCCTACCAAACACCACAGACAAAGGAACCCAATCTGCTACATTTGATGGAACCAAAAGAGGAGCTGGTACTTGGTTCTGGTGAAAGTTGGGAGATCTGAAGTCACTAAATAGACTGTACATGGGCATAGTAAAACCCAGAGATACTCTGAATAAATGGGTATACCCAATGATATCAGCTTTCTGTGATTGTGGGGAGGTACAGAGTACTACACCTGTGCCCACCTCAAGCCTGTGCTGGGGTGCCAAATTACTGGGACAGGTAGCTGCATGCCTCTACTGAGAACCCATAACTTAAAGGACCATGTCATCTCAGCAATTTCTACTTTGGCTCCTCTCACAGGGCTCCCCTTAGCCCCTGTGGGAGAAAGTCTGAAGTACTTCAGCCACTTTGGAGATTTCTCCATGCCACTGCTGAAGTGCTTTAGACTTTCTCCCACAGGGCCAAGGGGAGCCCTGCGAGAGGAACTAAAATGGAAACTGCTGTGGTGGCATGGCCCTTTAAGTTATGGGTTCTCAGTAGCGGCACGCGGCCAGCCATCCTGGTAATTTTGTGCCACAGCACAGGTCTGGTCCTCCTGCCCCTTGTGCCCTCCTCAATATACATTTGAGGACCTCATGAAAGCACAACAGAGTGCAATCAATGTTGCCTGCTTTTCGGCAAGAATTGTCTAATTCAGACATTTAAATAATGCAAATGCTATATTATAAATTTAAATGTTACATTTTAGTGTTCATTTTAATTGTGATGCTTCGGACACAAATAAAGAAGAATTTGCTGCATCTTCCAATGAACAATGGTAGAGCAATAGTAACAAAACGAGAGACTGTCATTTTTCCTTTTCCTTTTATTTTCCTTTTAAGCTTCTTGGGAAAAACATATCAGAAAACAAAACAAAAAAGGTCTGATGAAGTGGACTTAATCCACGAAAGCTAACAATAAAAATATAGCAGTTAGTTTTTAAAGTGGTACAGTGTTTTTTTATTTTATTTTGTTTTGTTTTGTTTTCTGATATGCCTGAACCACAGACTAACACGGCTACTATTCCAAAAAATTGGGAAAAACATGATAGTCAACTAGAGGAAGAAGACAAAAATCCCTACCTCTTTCCTCCTATATCACAGATTATATAGAAGCAAAGGTGGATGGATGATGGGAGGGTTTGGAGCCTTGAGTAGGAAGCTCTGGTAGTGCAGTGGTTAAACAGCTGTAATGCAGCCAAAACATTGTGAGTTTTATTTTGACAGAGATCAAGCCTTCCATCCTTCTAAGGTCAGTAAAATGAGTACCCAGTATGTTGGGGACAAAATGCTAATTACCTTGTGAACCTACCAGAGAGTGTGCTAAGCCATTCAGGGTGATATACAAGTGTAATTGCCATTGCTAAAGAGCTGAAAGGACTGTGAAATCTTTTCCCATTGGATTATCCTCAAAGCTGTCAGAAAATACGGAGCTTTGTAATAGTCTTTGCAGTTCTGAGATGGATTTTAACACATTGTTCAAAGTTTATTTTTGAGCCTGGTTCAGTAATATTTCACTGGCCTTTCAATTGAATTTTAAAAGTGTGGGAGGAGGGTGGTGTTCCTGTCAAAGGGGAAAACAGAAGCCACTCTGGTAATGAATGTTTTTTGCACGATAGACAAATGTCTGATCGTTAAATTGACCTTAATTACAAGATGTATGAGAATAATGGTGACAAAAAAGCAATGTTCTCTTTTGAAATTAAAAGCAAAGGTAGTTATCTGAATTGTTGCTGTCAGTAAATCAGTCTTGAGACTCAAGTAAGAGCCATCTCTAGTCATGCAACTAGGCACATAAAGGTTATTAGCTCTTTGTAATACAATTTTTCATTTGTAGATACAAAAAGAGGGAGAGGAAACTAAGAAAGGGGTTGGATTTATAAATTGCCTCATGATATTTTCCATTTCAGTAAAGACAGCTGACCAGAATTATGGATTAATATTACTCACCTACCACATAAAGGAGATAGCAGCCAAGGTCTCCATAGTTTCACCAGCATTCAGGATTTAATTTTTATTTATGTGGTTGATTTTCCATATCTTTAAGTAAAAATCCAACAATTTGAAACGGCATTCAGTAACATTGACAAATACAGATAGTTATCTAGAGATTTCCATAATTCTTCTTTTCTCACACTTTGCAAGTCTATTTCCTACAGTCTCTTATCACCCCTCACATTAAATCTGATTAGGATGGCATACATTTTGCAAGTAAGAATCTGACTATCACTTTTCAGTGGGCAAGGGACTGGAGCCTTTACTTTATGTAATGTTATACCATTGATTGCCTGATAGACTTGAAGCTAGGAAACATTAGCTGAAGTTTGTTTGTTTGTTTGTTTGTTTGTTTGTTTGTTTGTTTGTTTGTTTGTTTGTTTGTTTGTTTGTTTGTTTGTTTGTTTGTTTGTTTGTTTGTTTGTTTGTTTGGTTGGTTGGTTGGTTGGTTGGTTGGTTGGTTGGTTGGTTGGTTGGTTGGTTGGTTGGTTGGTTGGCTTAGCATAGTAAGTCACACTAGACAGGGTGACTTGTTATGCTAAAATATGTTGGAACTAGAGTAGACCCACTTGAATCAATGGAACATAAATGAGGTGACTTACTAAAACCCCGTTGATTAAATGGGTCTAGTTTAGTGTGATTTACCATATAATGCAAAAAAGTTTCAAACATTCACAAACCACCCTCAGACTGTGGTTTCAGTTGATTCACTGATTTAGATCTTCCCACAAATAAATAAAAAACTATTTTTCTCCCAGTGAAAATGAATCGAATCATAGGGTAATTGATTTGGAAGGGGCCTATGAAGCAATTGAGTCGAACCTCTTGCTCAATTCAGGAATACAAATCAAAGCAGATCTGTTGAATTTTCTTTAGAATGTATTTATTTATTTATTTATTAGATTTATATGCTGCCCTCGTCACAACAGCAACCCAGGGCGGCTAACAAAATTAGAGAACACCATAAAAGTTCAAGTTTAAAATTATTAGAAAAGTTAAAAATCAATTAAAATTAATCAAAAAATGAACATGTTAAAAGTTAAAAGAGTTAAGAATAAGAGGGGGATATTACATCAATCAACAGGCCGGGGCCACAGCGTTGCCAGTGCCCCAGACCTGCCCCACCAACCAGATTTTTACACCCTTCTGAAAGGATAGCATCTCTATCTGGAAGCGCAGCTCAGTTGGCAGGAGGTTCCATAGGGCTGGGCGGACACAGAAAAGGCCCTCTTTCTGGTGCTAGAGAGATGTGACTCTCTAGCTGATGGCACAATGAGAGAGCCTCTCCGGTCCGCTCTGGTGGGATGGACAGATGTTCTTGGA
The DNA here is from genome assembly GCA_030440675.1 of Furcifer pardalis. Classification (NCBI taxonomy): domain Eukaryota; kingdom Metazoa; phylum Chordata; class Lepidosauria; order Squamata; family Chamaeleonidae; genus Furcifer; species Furcifer pardalis. Next base: position 136,846,219 of record CP126893.1, on the reverse strand, counting down.
GCGATGCGGTCTCTTAAGTATCCTGGCCCACTACCATGCAGGGCTTTAAAGGTAATTACCAGCACCTTTAATTGCACCCAGAGGCACACTAGTAACCAGTGCAGCTCCCGGAGCAATGGTGAGATGCAAGCATAACGCCCGCACCCCGTCACCCCCTGGGCAGCCACGTTCTGCACCAGTGTAATTGGTTCAATTTTCATACTGCTCTAACAGTTAAGAAGTTTTTTCCTGATGTTTATATGTCCTGCACACTGTGATTATCAAGTGCAAATTTGTCATGAACAATAAAATGGGGATGACACAGAAAGGGAAGGAATGATTTTCTTCTCTAGCAACTCCAAATCCAAAAGGTATTAGATAAGAAAAAAATAGTGAGAGCTTTTAAGAAACTATTTTCCTATAGAAAATGGAAGACCCTTATTTTAAGTATCCACTCCAGAATTATGTATTATTTATATTATATGTTGATATTGGCATTCTGCAGAGAAAAGGTGAAGATAGGTAATTCCCACCCCACCTTTATTTTTTGTGAATGTAAGAGATAAAAAAATGAAAGTCTACTCAATTTAGATGACTTGATAAATTGTAAGAATATTTTTGGTGAGCAAAACCAAGTCAGAGATGGCACAGGGAATCATAAGGTGTACCTGAATGTGATTTTAGTCCTGCTTCCTTTATTCACTTTAGATTGGTTTGGAAATTAATGAATGAACCCACTTCACTTTGTCATTTGAATACATTCCAAATCAAAAGTACATCCCTAAAATAAACCTATTAACATTTTTGAATAAGGGAAAAATTATCCAGCTTTACCAATATGCAGCATTAGCAACACACACAATAATATGAAGGGGCAGAAGAGAACACATTTTTAATCCCCTTAGCATATCTAATTGCTTAGATTATTAATGTCGTATTTCAAAATGTAAATTTTAGCCAAAGTAATGATGGCATAGCTGAAGTAATTTCTTTATTCAGCTTTACTTGCAATGATTCTCCAAACAATGAACAATTTGTCCTCTATTTGTTCAGAGAAAATGTCACTGTCACTAAATAGCCTCAAATAATTTTTTTGCATTATGACATTGGTATGTTAATTTTTAATTGGCAAATGAATCACAAAATAAGACAGTCAATCAAACAGAATTATTAAATTAAAAAAGAAAGTTAGTGGAATGTCATGCAATTCTGTTCTTGTTTCATATCCTGATCAAACCTTGGACTACCAAAGCCAAGTCCTCATCGGTGCAATCCTCTGGCAGCAATAGTCAGACCAGTAAATGTGCTGGGTTCAGTATCTCTCCACATTCACATCATGTGTTGTTGTCCATCAGCAGCCTCCACTTGAGCATGTTGAGCAATTATAGACTCCAACTGTCAGCCTAATCAGGGTCCTTCAAGTGATGTTAGGGAAGGCTGAGATCCTCAGCTATGTCCTCCTTTAATGTTATTCCTTGTCCAGTGACATCCTTCCATCTTCTAATTTGGTTTTGCTCTTGTGTACCCGCAATAATGTTTGTTCTTGCCATAAAGCTCTTCCTGGACTTGAGGCTCATATTCGTTCAGAGGGTAATAAGTAGATATAAGCTCTGATTTCAGTTTGTCAATAGCAGGGACTTTAACAAATGTACAGATATTTTATGTGTCTGAGGTAAAACACTGTACAGCATCTCTGTCTTTTAGGTTACCGAGCTTTCTCTGTAGACATAAACATTTTATCTGTTGCAGTATATTAAGTCAAAGTTGAATCATATGATTCACAGGTTTCCTTTTCTTATGTTTGCCAGAAATGACAGAGAGTTTTATGCTGTTCATTATTAGCAGGAACTTTGCTCAGCTATGACAAAATCTGCTGTACATCTAGAAGATAAAAGGAACTATTATTTCTTTAGAATTCATGCTGTAAGGTGTGTGTCTTCTCCGGAAATGACATTAGAAGTCTTCCCATCACAGCATCTTCACAAAAAGAAAAGATGGGTATGAGTTTACAACTAAATCATGGCTGCCTGCTGTATATTTAAATTAATTACCTGGCCAGTAAGGACAATTTTATCACAAAATAAAAGCCCTTTCAGAAAAGCAGCACATTTCACATCATTGTCTTTCTTTACCCATGGCACTACTTCTTTTGAAGGGAAAGACACATTCAAAGTAGCAAGATTTTTAGGAGAATCCATTTCACTTCTAATAAGCATTGAATGCAACCTTTTCACAAAAACAGATACAGTAAAACCTCACATAAAGAGCACCTCACTTAGAGACTAACTCGCTTAAAGAGCAGAATTTTCTCTGAATGGCTGCCTTGCTTAACAACTAAAACCAACCAAACACTCACTTAACAACTAAAATAGGATTAACCCCCCCCCCCCCCAGAAGTCATAATTGGTCACTTACAATGGTGTTTCGCTTAAAGAGCAAACTCGCTTAAAGAGCAATCCTGTGGAATGCATTATGCTCTTTAAGCGAGGTACCACTGTACAGTACCTGTATATTATCTTTTACCCAAGATGGCCAACAAATCTCAAATGTGTACAGGAAAAAATGTGTCAGCGTTTTATAATAAGTAGACTGTAAAGGACAGCGCTATTGTTTGGTCCAAATGCAAGAGAATGTGTTTGCTACCCTAAGTTTTGCCTGACTCTGTTTGGAATGCAACTTTTCCCAATTTTTCATTTTCTGCAGCTTGTGTATGAGATTGCTTTGCTTTGTGACTTGCTTTGTTTGTTTCTGATAAGCAAGGCATTGAAAAGGTAACAAGACATACTTGGGTATTTGCTCCTTGCATAGATACAGTCATGTGAAAGACAAAAAGCCACACAATTTCTATGCTATTGTCAACTCAAAAACTCTCCCAGGAGGAATGCAGGCTTTTAGGCCTTCTTAAGCAATAGTTAAACTGCTTACCACAGCCAAAGCAGTGATGGGATGGGATGTAACAGGTTTGCACCAGTTTGCCAGAACCGGTAGTAACTTTCCCCAGTGTCCCAGAGAACCGGTAGCAGCTTTTTTTGGGGGGTGGGGTGGGGGGTGGGGGTGGGGGATGACCACCTTTGGGGCTTACCTTTTCACTGGTTCCCCCACTGTGCATGTGCACCAAGCACTTGCTGTGCATTCATGCCTACAGTGCTTGGTGCATATGCACGGCCTCCTTGCTGTCCTCCTTATTCAGAATTAAATCCCTCAGGAGGATGGGAGTTGTAGTCAAACCTACATAAAAGATAGCATGTTGGGGAAGGTAAAGCACATAACATTGCCACCACCACCTCCACCGCCGTCCCGACCATCTGCGGCCGGATGGAGGAACCGCCGCGGACGCCGCCGCTCTCGTCAGCCTGGCCACCCACACCTGTGTCGGAGCCCCGCCTCTGCCTCGGCGCGAGGACTTAAAAGCGGAGGGCGGCAGGGCTGTCTGGCTCCACCACCACCTCCACCGCCGTCCCGACCATCTGCGGCCGGATGGAGGAACCGCCGCGGACGCCGCCGCTCTTGTCAGCCTGGCGACCCGCACCTGTGTCGGAGCCCCGCCTCTGCCTCGGCGCGAGGACTTAAAAGCGGAGGGCGGCAGGGCTGTCTGGCTCCACCACCACCTCCACCGCCGTCCCGACCATCTGCGGCCGGATGGAGGAACCGCCGCGGACGCCGCCGCTCTCGTCAGCCTGGCCACCCGCACCTGTGTCGGAGCCCCGCCTTTGCCTCGGCGCGAGGATTCAAAAGCGGAGAGCGGCAGGGCTGTCTGGCTCCACCACCACCTCCACCGCCGTCCCGACCATCTGCGGCCGGATGGAGGAATCGCCGCTACTCCCGACATTACGGTTATCTGTACTTGTTCCAGAATCGGGATGGGGGACAATATCAAGAGAGGGGTTGGGGAAAGGGTCACAGGGGGAGAGTAAGAAGACCTGGCCAGCCAGGAAGCAGGGATGGGACTCTGATTGTTGGATCTGGAGGGTTCCTAGGGGCCCAAATTGGTGTAGTGACGGGCATGGGGTGTTACAGCGGGAGCCGAGGGGCGGGCCGCTCTCGGAGAACATGGGTCAGAAATTTGGTTGCTGTCCCTTGTTCTGGCCCCCCGGCTACATCTCTGGGTCCTGAGCAGCCGGTCAAGAGTGACCCCTCCCTTAGGCTGCTGCTGGTGAATGCCAGATCAGTCTGTAACAAGGCTCCCCTACTCTCAGATGCCATCTTAGGGGAGCGCGCTGATCTGGCATGCATCACCGAGACCTGGCTGGCGCCTGAGGACGGAGTTCCTCTGTCTGAACTATGCCCAGCTGGGTTCGGTATTTGGCACCAGCCTAGGGAGAGGGGAAGGGGCGGTGGAGTCGCCGTGGTAGCCAGGGAATCACTGGGGGTCGCCAGGGCCACGGCTCCACTAATTCCGGGTTGCGAGGCCCTGCTCTTGCGTGTGGGCCCTAAGGGTCAGTTGGGAATCCTGCTCTTGTACCTGCCTCCCTGCAAGGTATTGGATTCCCTGCCCGAGGTCCTTGAGGCGGTCGCTATGCTGGCATTGGAGACCCCCAGGCTGATGGTCCTGGGGGACTTCAATTTGCCATCGTTAGGGACCGGCTCAGAGGTGGCTCGGGAGTTCATGGTTTCCATGGCAGCCATGGGCCTGACTCAGGTAATTCAGGGTCCTACCAGGAGCAGTGGCTACACACCGGACTTAATCTTTTTGTCGGAGCTGTGGCTGAGTGATCTGAATTTACAGAAATTAGACATCTCTCCTGTGCCATGGTCAGATCACTATCTGGTGACCCTAGACTTCCTGGGGGCGAGACTTCACCGTAGGGAGGCAGGGCCGATTAGATGGGCCCGCCCCCGGCGACTAATGGATCCAGAAGGATTCCAGAGGGAACTGGGGTGTTGTCCTCTTGACCTGCAATGTGGTTCGTCTGAAGCCCTTGTCAACTCTTGGAATAAGAGAGCGACAGCAGCCTTGGACGTAATCGCTCCACTACGGCCTCTCCGCGCTTGTAGGGTTCGATCTGCCCCCTGGTTCACAGAAGAACTAAGGGAGCTCAAACGGGCAAAGAGACGCCGAGAGCGCCGCTGGGTGAAGACTCGGAGTGAGCCTGATCGAACACTAGCTAGAGCAGCTATTAAAGACTACCTAGTGGCGATGGGGGCGGTGAAACGTCAATATTTCACCGCCCTTATTGCCTCCGCAGATAATCGCCCAGCGACCCTGTTCCGGGTGACTAGGTCCCTCCTTGGTAGGGGGGGGTCGGGCCCTGGTTGGCAGGGTTCAGCTGAGGCTTTTGCTGATTATCTAGCGGGGAAAGTCGCTCAGATTCGCTCGAAGCTTAATCCCGGCGTGGAACGCATGGAGCTGGGGTTGACCGGAGCACAGTCTGGCCATGTTATCTGGGATCGGTTCGATCCTGTTGGCCCTGAGGAAGTGGACAGGCTCCTTGGATCTGTTCGCGCCACAGCCTGTGCACTGGATCCATGCCCTGCCTGGCTGATTAAAGCATCCACGGCCGTGGCAGGGGGTTGGGTCGAGGCAATTATAAATTCATCTTTAAAGGAGGGGTCTTTCCCAGCACCGTTTAAACATGCTTTGGTGCGCCCCCTCCTGAAAAAACCATCCCTCGACCCTATGGTACTCACCAACTACCGGCCAGTGTCCAACCTACCCTTTTTGGGCAAGGTTTTGGAAAAGGCAGTGGCGCGGCAACTCCAGAGTGTCCTGGATGAAACGGATTATCTGGACCCTTTTCAGTCAGGATTCAGGCCCGGATATGGGACAGAAACTGCACTAGTCGCATTGGTGGATGATCTCTGGAGAGAGCGGGATGGTGGTCATCCGTCTGTCCTGGCTCTTCTCGATCTCTCAGCGGCTTTCGATACCATCGATCATGGTATCCTTCTGGGGAGGCTCCAAGGATTGGGGATCCAGGGCACTGTGTTGTCCTGGTTTTCCTCATTTCTGAGGGGCAGGACCCAGTCGGTGTTGCTGGAGAAGGAGGAGTCCAGCCCTAGGCCCCTCCAATACGGGGTGCCTCAGGGCTCGGTGCTCTCTCCTCTCCTGTTTAACATCTACATGAAGCCGCTGGGTGAGATCATCCGTTCCCACGGGGTGAGGTATCATCAGTATGCAGATGATACCCAATTGTACATCTCGGCCCGTGGGGACCCAAGCGGTGCAGTGGAAGTCCTTTCCAGGTGCCTGGAGGCTGTTAGGGTCTGGATGGGGGAAAACGGGCTACAGCTGAATCCCGGCAAGACTGAGTGGCTATGGGTAAGGGGCCCTGTGTTATCTCGGGAGTTACCAACTTTGGTTCTGGATGGGGCAGTTTTGCCCCAAACAGACCCGGTGCGTAATCTGGGGGTCCTCCTGGACTCACGACTACTGTTCGAAGAACAGGTGGCAGCCGTGGCCAGGAGGGCTTTTGCACAACTTCGTGTAATACGCCAGTTACGCCCCCTCCTAGACCGGGACGCCTTGCTCATGGTCACACATGCTCTGGTCACCTCCAGACTTGATTACTGTAATGCGCTCTACATGGGGCTGCCCTTGGTGACCATCCGGAGACTGCAGCTGGTCCAAAATGCAGCGGCCCGAGTAGTGATGGGGTGCGGACGTTATGCTCGCGCCGCGCCTCTGCTCCGGGAGCTGCACTGGTTGCCAGTATGTCTCCGGGTGCAATTCAAGGTGCTGGTCATTACCTTTAAAGCCCTATATGGTAGTGGGCCAGGATACCTAAGAGACCGTGTCACCCTAAGAATGTCTGTCCGTCCCACCAGGGCGGATCGGAGGGGCTCTCTTGTTATTCCATCGGCTAGGGAGGCTCGCCTCTCTAGCACTAGGAGGAGGGCCTTCTCTGTGTTCGCCCCGGCCCTATGGAACCTTCTCCCAATCGAGCTACGTCTGCAAACAGAGCTCCTACCTTTTCGCAAAGGTTTGAAGACCTGGCTGGCGGAGCAAGTGTGGGGTCCCAGGAACACGGGATCCCACGTAGGCTGGCTGATTTAAGAGGACAGCCACCTCCTGTGACGTTTGGGATATTTGGTTTTACCTGTTACATTGTTTTAATTTTTTATGAACTTTTAAGGATCTATTTGTGATTTTAATCCACATTGTAAGCCGCCCAGAGTCGGGTACTCCCGATTGGGGCGGGGTAGTAAGTATAAATAAATAAATAAATAAATAAAATAAAGAGAAGCTGCTAGCCTGAAGCTCCCTATAGCCTGCTCCCCAGGGTAAGTGACTCACCTTTGGATGTGGTGTGTCTGTGTGTATTTTAATGTGTATTTAATACTTTTACCTATATTGACGTACTACCACAGTTCCTAAAAAGGCCTAGCAGCCTGGCTTGGGGTTTTTAAGCAAAGTCTTGGAGTTACCTCATCAATAAGCTACACCTGTGCTGTTTCAATTGCTGTTCCAATTGGAGAACCCTTAAAGAGGTACAGCTGTTTTACATTTACATTAAGGCATATTATCCTAGAGAACCGGTACAATGACCATATCCATCTTGCAACATGGTGCTGCCCAGGCACTTATACTAACAGGTAAGTGATGGGTTTGTGTTTGGGGTGGGTGGGTTGATTTGTGTTTGTGGTGGATGGGTGTTTGGGTATGTGTGTGTATTTTAATGTAATTTTTATTATTTATTTATTTATTTAATTTATTTACAGGTTTGTGGGTGGGTGGGTGGGCTGAGGGGTGTGTGTGTTTGTGTGCATGTATTTTTATTTTATTTTTTTATTTGACCCCCACCCATGACATCATGCTGTCATGACGTTAGCTCCACCCACACTGTGATGACGTCACAGTGGAGGTAGTAAAATTTTTGACATCCCACCACTGAGCCAAAGCATTGTGAATTTGATTCTGATGGGGATCAAGGTTGACTCAGCCTTCCATCCTTCTGATGTTAGTAAAATGAATACCCAGGGTATTGGGAGCAAAATGCTAATTGTGAACTGCCCAGAGAGTGCACTAAGTGGTATAATAAGCTATTGCTATTAAGAGACACAGGAAATACAGTAGTCGGTGAGTTTTTGAAGGAGAAGAAATTTATTTACATTTTTTACCAGAAATACATACATGCATGAATGCCTAGGAAAAAAATGGGGACACCTCCCCCCCCCCCAAGTCTCCAGCTTTCCTTTTTTATAGGCAGTGATAAACAAGGTTCACATGACATTATATGGCAAACAAGCTACTGCAGTCTCTGGAAATCTCCCTTCTTTGTACCATCTGCGGTTTTGAATCCTAGACTTTGCATTCGCCATATACTAAAAGATGATATGCTAAAACTGCATTATAAACTGCATAGTTAACTGACTTCTTAACTCTCCCCCTCTGACATTACATGTCCTGCTGGCCCTGAACACTAGTCGCCTTTTCAGACTACAAAAATAGCTATACAGTACTCTGCTTAAGCAAGCTACAAACTGTTGTTTTGTTCCTTGTCAGGAAAAGGGTCTCTTGCTTTTAAAAACTGAAGTACACATATATAACTGCTTTAATTTACAGATGTTATGAAATCACTGTCACGTTGTGTTGAACAAGCGGTTAAGCAGAGTAGCTTTGTGTGGGCTGTGAGGTGGCACACACCTGGCAGATAATTTCTGCTACCAGTTCTGGTGAACTGAAGCAAACCTGCTGAAACCCACCACTGGAACAGACTCTCTTCTTAAATCTGCTTTGACCTAATTGTGTGTATAGCAGAAAGTGGGCAGTGGCAGGTTCAGACAGATCCTGGAAGTATTACTTTTTTAGACCATGACTCTTGGAGGTATACAGAGAGATCCTCCTCAAAAATTGGGGTATTTTTGAACCACGATGCGTGTAACTTGGGCAATGGCCACCTTGTGCCAGCTAATCTTTCCTACACTAGGTCAGGCAAAAGGAACTATGAATGAATTCACCAAAAGGTGGGTTGGTGTTTTTTTGTTTGTTTGTTTGTTTTTTGCAGTTTCACATCATCCCTAGACATGGAAGAGGAAGAAGACCATGACTCCCAGAATTCCTCAGATAGCATGGTAAAAATGTAAAGGTCACTCTTGCTCAACAGCCAGTTGTATCTGGCTCTAGGGTTCAGTGCTCATCTCTGTTTACAGCCAAAGAGCCAGCGCTGTCTGCGTTTGCAGACGTTACCTAGCCATTAATCATTGAGCACTGTACAAAGCAGCAACAATTTCAATTTCTGGAACAAACAAAAAAGACCCCACTCTTTTTCCTCATGACATTGCAATAATGCGAAGGACAAGCGCACAGGGCTGAAAGACTTTATAGAAAACACCACATACTGGAATCAATTAGGCACTCCTTGTGAATGTGATACTGAAAAGGAAAACCATTTCTGCTCCTGTTTTTCTTGCATGTATCTGTATTTCCAAAGCAAACTTCTACAGGCAAGGTCAAGTAGAAAAGCAAAAGCAAAAGAACACAGCCAAGCTCGGCAAGCGACATAAAATGAAACAAAGTTTTATGATCTCTATACAGCTAAACAACCACTTAAGAAGCTGACAAAAATGCCCTGTGTTAACTGTGGAAGCCTTTCTGTACAGCTGCTGTAGAAGATTATTTGTCGCTCATTGGAAAAACAAATGCGGAACACAAAAGGCCATGTTGAAATAGAAAGGGAAATTCAATCATTTTGTATTTGGGAAACTAGGAAGCAGCGTAAAAACAGTGGGAAGTACACACTTTGATAAATGTGGGGACATTAGAAGGCAATTGAAAAAGTCTCTACCAAAAGTTTAATGTACCAAATTCTATATAAACAAGTGTTCATGGTGGTTGTTGTGCTTGCTTGCTGCACACAAAATGTCCTATACCACATCTTAGCAGATGGTAACTAAGGGCCATTTTTAACACTACCAATTGCTCCTAACAACAGCTCCTGTCAGTTTCTTTTTGCCAGTTCATTCTTGATAGCTTTTGTTGAAGCTGTGGTTTTCGAAGGAATGGAAATACAATTGTTAAACTATTACCCCATTTATCCCATGCTTTTAAATTTATTGTTTATTTGCTTCTTCGTTTAAAGGATTTTTAGTTTTAGCAAGCTCACATGGGCAGCATGAAAGAAAATGGTAAGAACACCTGTATAAAGTCACAATAAAACACATGTAAAGGCAAAATATAGAAATGGAGGGAAAGATAAACAAATCCTAACTGAGCCATTCGTCTTCTCTACTGCATCAGGAAGAAAAAGGCATCTTCACCCAGTGTTGAAAATACACTGAAGTTTTCCATTAAGAGAGCCTCCTTGAAGAGAAAATTGTCATTAAAAAGATGCCGTGTCTGCTGATCACCCACCTGAACAGAGTTGGTGGAAGAACTCGGGAGAATATGAATAAATGAATAGACTTGTGTAATAGAAGGCTCCTCATCCCTTTAAATATGCTTATCCCTCCCAACCCATTTAGAAGACCATAGTGTGCATGCTAGCAATGGAGCATAGGTTATATATATCATAATTTCATGTCAGAAATTATTCTGGGTTGAAAGGATTTTTGATGGAGAAATTCCACTCCGGGGATGCCTGAATGAGGCTCCTTTCATGTCCACAAGATATTTTCCCACTGAAGTGGTCCCTATTTATCTACTTGCAATCTCTTGCTTTTGAACTGCTAGGTTAGCAGGAGCTGGGACAGAGACTGGCACTTAAACCGTCATGCAGTACCAGGGTTTTCCAGCTAGGAAAGCTGCAGTAGCTCAGCAGTTAAGAAGCATAGGTTATAAAAACTGGCCTCCAGTTCACGTACACAGGGTCCCAAGGAAGGCTAGATTTAGAGTAGTAGAATGAAATGGTACATATGTAGAACAGAGGATGCCATTAAACCAAGGGGACTTATGCAAGTGGGGATATATCTAAGTCTCAGTGAGTCAATGAGCCAGCTTCAATTGGAATTAGCAATTGGATTTAAACCAGCAAGATTTGACAGTTCACTTCCATTATCAATTGTTGTTTCTAAATTGTATTTGATTGATAATGTGTAATCAAATCAAATGTGACTGATGGTAACCTTATGGGATTTTATGTATAGAAGGCTCTTAAAATGTTTCCTATTCCTCTCTACCAAGACATTTTAGACTAGTGCTGGTTATCTAAAGTTATACAGATCAGTTCCTCTCCCAGGAAGCACAGTAGAGATTCAAACTCCTTACCTTTGGCTCGATAGCTAAGCATCCAATAGATTGAGCAATTCATCTAGCATTGTTTAACCATCTCTGCTGCTACCAATCATTTCGAGGGAGAACACCACAGACATAAAGAGGCTAAGCAGCAAGCACAGAAGCTCTGTCAAACTCAACTATGCCCTCCACCATCTATCCAGTGTAATGTGTGTGGTCACATATTTTATGCCAGGATTGGCTTATTGAGTCACCAGAGGCATATCCATCAAACATAAAAAAATGTTTTCCAGGAAAAATGTATACAGTAAAACACTGGATAACGATTGGTTTGGATAACGCTAAAATTGCATAACGTTAAGTAATCTGGGGAGGAGAATTGGATCGAATAATGTTAAGGTCCTATGGGATGGATCGGATAACAACCGCTAAAGCCTGTGCGGTTACAATGTATCTCTATGGAGCTTTAACGTTATCCGATCCATCCCATAGGATTTTAACATGGATCGGATAACACTAAAAATCGGATAACACCAAGACTTGTGGAACCAAGTTTTAGCATTATCCAGTGTTTTACTGTATTCAAATATGAGTAGCAGCTGACGACAACATTTATAGATAATGTTTTAAGCGTTAGAATAAAAAGATGTGAATTGCCCCCTTGACCATCTTTCTCTCTTGTCTTGTCCTCCCTCTTGCCTGGAACAAAAATTAGTGGTGCTACAGCTATATCATAGGGCCAGATTATTTAAATCACTCTCTCTGCACTATGGTAAAGAGTATTAGCTCCATCTCCAACTCTGTGTCTTCTTTAATTCTTCTTGCCCTGTCCCTGCTGCAAATCATGCTGCATGAGCCCAGTATATTAAAGAATGTGTGCTGGGTTACTGCTCTTTCCATGTCTGCCTTCAGATTTTTGCTCTGCCCCATGGTCTCCTAGAATATCATCCTCCTAAATGTAAATGTGTAGAGTCACTCAGTGACAGAAGACACTTCCTTAGAAAATTGTATACTCTCTATTTGATGATTGAGCCACACATCCCAAGTCTGTTCTTTGAACTGAAAACACATGCTGAAATATTGCTCCGTTAAACTCTAGTTCAAATATAATCATGCACATGCAGTTATGAACCTCTAAGTATATAATGAATAAAATGATATGTGACTGCAAATGCCCAAGAATTCACCCATGTTATTAATGAGCCTCAATTTACCTATAGCACTTCCATAGTTTTCCTTCTGCAAGCACCGATAGGATTCTGGGCAAAGTTGGTTTTCAGTTTCACACTTCTTCAAAAGACATAATTCCATAGTGGCTATCTTAGGTACCCAAAGCCTCTGTACACAAAGCATGCACACAACACAAATGAAGAGACATGACTTCCATGCTTTGTTTCTTCCCTGCACAGTGATAAATTGACTCTACTCTTTACATGAGTTAGTTTATTAATATGTTTTTCCCATTCTCCTCAACCCGAATGTTCCCTGGCTCCCATTGACATCAAGGCCATTTTAAGATGTAGGGTAGAGCTGAAGGCCATGTTGGTGACTGAAAATACCTACAAGGTATAACACTGATGTTGGGCCATTTCTCTTTCCAAAGAGATGGAAACATGCAGACAAGATGGGAATTCACACAGGGAATTGAGAGATCTGAGACCAAAATGGGACAATGAAGAAATATGAACTGAGAAGCAGCCAAGCTGCTGTACATTCACGAAAGCAATTGAGTCAGAAAACCATCAACAGAGCAAAAGTGAAATTACATACACATACTGTATATAGTTTTGGCAGAGGTAGGCAATAGAGATAGATTTTTGTCTGCTAAGCCAAGAAGCACATTCCAATGACAGAAGCTTATCAGCAACTGCAGAGTCCTTAGTATGATAAATTGTACCTGTAGACATAGAAAACCTGTGATTAACTTGGTGGCCTATTTTACATCTTAGCTAGGAAGTCTTCTCTTTCTTCAACCAGTTAGTGGCTCTTCTGGAGCTAGAAGTTAATGGAAATAATAATCCTGAGATCAATAGCCAGCGTATGTGATATTTCAAAGGATATGCTCTTGCGCTTTCTTTTTTCGCTCTGCCTGTTATTTCTTAAAGAAATTTGATTCTTTTGTGTCTCTCTCATGATTTCTTCAGAACTGTCACTGTACTCATGTCCAATCAGACTGTTCAAGGGATTTGGGGTCATGACTGTTCACTCACACAGCAGGGGACTGCAAAATTTAATGTAGCAAGCATAACAGAGCCAGTTGGATTATCCTCTCCAGATGATTTGCAAGATCTTTTTAAAGAGCTCTTTGGAAAGCCCTGAAAATATCTCAGCACCATATATATTTCATTACTTTCTTGCTGTTTCTGCAGTGTTTCCAAAGTGAGGCTGCATGCAAAGTGATAACACGAAATACCTTCAGAATTTTTTTTGCTGTTTTCAATATAATGGAAGTTTTCAATTAATATTCAAATCAGTTACGAGAGAATCTGTAACCGTCTTCTCTGACCTTCCAGGTATGTATACAAGCATATATACCTGTGTTCTTATTATAACATTTATAATTTTCAGAACATTTAATGATTATTTTCATCCTTATGATTAAAAAACATTTTATCGCCATTCTATGTGGCTGTCTCTTTGCAACACTATGAGATTAAGAACAGGAAGCCTCATCTGCACAGGTAAATAATCACTGCGTAGTATATTTTTAAATTCTTACTGGCTATGCTCTCCAGTCTTTTATTCTTTTAAAAATAAAGTATTTTCAGTAGGCTTAGTCTCTGTGCTCAACAGGGTGGACCATCAGTGACATAAGCTTTATTAATTTGTGGAGCAAGGCTTCAAAGCATCAAAACTCAAAAGACTTTAATCCACATACCTGTCAATTTCCACTACACTTTTTCTAACATATAGCAGCAGCAACAGAATTTGACTCAACCTACAAATCTTGTAGGCCTGGCATAGAAGGTTGAAGTCATTTTTTGTTTGGGTGATTTGGTTATTTTTTATAAGAAAGGACTCCTAAGCACGTTATTAGTTATTCTATGATGAACGTCAGTTGTCTATATTAATGTTGATATATACAGTAAGCACAAACTGTCCATCTCAAGTTCCTAGTTAGAGTTCCATATCCAGGTCTGAAAGCCATTGAAGGACTTCATTTGTGGCACTATGCAAGTCTTCCAATGTGCCTCCAAACATGTGTAATGGACTCCTAAATATAATGTGGTTCATGGTTTGGCCTTCTCCATAGTCACATTGGGGAGAGGACTTCCATCCCCATGTGAACAGAGTTGGTTTGCATCTACCACAGCCAGTCCTTACTCTGTTCAGCATCCTCCACTGCTATCCACCATGGTTTCTTAAAAACTCTTATTCTGATATTCCTAACACAGGATTGTTTAGTCAAATGATCCCCTAATACAGTGGTACCTCGGATAACGCTTGCCTCAGATAAAGCTAAAATTGGATAACGTCGGGGAATTTGAGGCAAACATTTGCATCACACAACGTTAAGATAACGCTATCTTAACGTTGTGCAATGCAAATGTGCCTCAAATTACCCGACATTGATCTCTGCCCCAAAGCCCACAGGGCTAGAGACCAGCCCTGCAGGTTTTGGGATAGAAATCTACCGAGGCTCAGCTGGGAAGCTGACCAGGGAGTCCCCATTCAGCTTCCCAGCCACACCACTGTGTAGCAAAAGCAAAGGTACATTACCGATGGAGATCCCAGCCTCAACAGGCAGAGAACAGCCCAGTGGGATTGAGGCAGGAAGATCCCAGCCTCCACAGGCGGAGAGCCCAGCCTCAATCCCACTGGGCTGTTCTCTGCCTGTTGAGGCTGGGATCTTCGAGGTGCAATCTCTGGCACTGCAAGGGTGTTTGGGGAGATATCCTCTTCAGAAAGGGAACAGGGCTTTTTTTATGTTGTGCAATCAATGCATCGCACAACATTAAATACCAGAGAATGCTAAGACTTGTGGAACCAACTCTTAGCATTATCCAAGGTACTAATGTAGTTACAAAAAGACTCTCCATATTTTGTTGAACATCTACAAGAAACTGCTTTTACTACTCAGATTTTCAGGACTTTTCTTACCAAACATTCAGCTAGCCAAGGAGCCCACCTCAGTCAATGAGTTGCAATAGCCTTCTTAAGAAACTTCTCTTAGTAGGGGTTATTGTGGACATTTCATAGAAAGGTAGCATGGAAGATAGTGATCTCAGAAAATAAAACAAAACAAAATAAACAAAATAAAGTAAAATAAAATAAAAAACACAGTAGCACTTTAAAGACTAAATGCTATATTTATATGTCGGGTGGGGGGGGGGACAAACTCCTGTACCTGGTTTCTATCTGTTTTACTAAAGAGAATTGGCAGGAAAGTTGTAATATAAAATCGTATGGACAGAGATGCAGGACATCATGCAGGAGGCAGCAAGGAAAACCATACCAAAAGAAAAGAAGCGTAAGAAAGCGAAGTGGTTGTCCGATGAGGCTCTTAAAATAGCAGAAGACAGAAGGAATGCAAAATGCCAAGGAGAAAAGAAAAAATACAGTCACTTGAATACAGAATTTCAAAGAAAAGCAAGGAGAGATAAGGAAACCTACCTGAATGAACAGTGCAAAGAAATAGAGGAAAACAATATCAGGGGTAGGACTAGAGATCTTTTTTTAAAAAAATGGGGAACTCAAGGGAACATTTAAAGCAAAAATGACCATGATAAAAGACAAAGATGGCAAGGAGTTAGCACATGCAGAAGAGATTAAGAAAAGATGGAAAGAGTACACAGAGGAACTCTACAAAAAGGACCTCAACACCCCTGATAATCACAATGAGGAGAAAATTGAACATGAGCCAGACATTCTAGAGAGTGAAGTCAGAAAGGCCCTAAAAAACACTGCAAACAACAAAGCCAGTGGAGTTGATGGTATCCAAGTTGAACTTTTCAAAGCCCTGCAAGATGATGGAATCAAATTATTGCATTCTATATGCCAGCCGATTTGGAAAACAAAACAATAGCCACAGGATTGGAAAAGATCTGTATACGTTCCACTCCCCAAAAAGGGTAATGCCAAAGAATGTTCAAATTATCGAACAATTGCGCTCATCCCTTACGCTAGCAAGGTGATGCTCAAGATAATACAGGATAGACTGCAACAGTATGTGGAGAGAGAATTACCAGAAGTGCAGGCGGGTTTCAGAAGAGGCAGGGGGACTAGAGACCACATCGCCAACATAAGATGGATCATGGAAAAAACAAAGGAATATCAGAAACAAGTCTATTTCTGTTTCATTGATTACACTAAGGCTTTTGACTGTGTTGATCACAACAAAATGTGGCAAGTAATTAAAGAGATGGGAATACCGGAACACCTTATAGGCCTCATGAGAAATCTGTACATGAATCAAGAGGAAACAGTTAGGACAGAAAATGGAATGATGGAGTGGTTTGGAATAGGAAAAGGAGTAAGACAAGGCTGCATTTTGTCACCCTGCTTATTCAACTTATACACAGAACACATAATGTGCAATGTAGGGATGGAGGAATCACAATTTGGGATCAAAATTGCTGGAAGAAACATCAACAATTTGAGATATGCAGATGATACCACCCTAATGGCAGAAAGTGAGAAGGACCTAAAGAAGCTCCTGATTAGGTTAAAAGAAGAGAGTGAAAAAGCTGGCTTGAGACTCAATATCAAGAAAACCAAGATAATGGCAACAGGCCCTATCAGTCCCTGGAAAATAGATGGGGAAGAAGTAGAAGCAGTGATAGATTTTACTTTCTTAGGATCTAAGCTCACTGCAGATGGTGATTGCAGCCATGAAATAAAAAGGCGACTGATTCTTGGGGCCAAGCGATGAGAAACCTGGGGAACATAGTGAAAAGTAGAGACATCAGATTGCAAACAAAAATTCGCATAGTCAAAGCAATGGTATTCCCTGTGGCAATGTATGGTTGTGAGAGCTGGACCATTAGGAAAGCTGAGCGCAGAAGAACAGACGCCTTTGAGATGTGGTGTTGGAGGAGAGTTTTGAGATTCCCCTGGACAGTGAGGAGAACAAATAGGTCAATCCTAGAAGAAATCAAACCTGGCTGCTCCTTAGAAGGTCAAATAATAAAGATGAAGCTAAATTACTTTGGACATCAAATGAGAAGAGAGGATTCACTTGAGAAAGCCTTGATGCTTGGAAGGGTCGAGGGCAAAAGAAGAAGGGGACGGCCCAAGATGAAATGGCTAGATGGTATTGTAGAGACAATGGGCACAGAGCTGAGCAAGTTGAGGGGGATGGTGGAGGACAGGAGTGCCTGGCGGACAGTGGTCCATGGGGTTGCAGAGGGTCGGAATCGACTGTGCGACTGAACAACAAAATAGCAATCTCTGTATCAAATTTGATAATGTCCCAGAAACCCTTCACTAATATTTAGCCCCCTGTGATGGGTATCTAACAGATGGATGTATTTGATTTCTGCTGTCTCCCTTTCAATCCTAGTTTTGTAATTTCTCTGTTCCAGAATTGCAACTTTCAGGTCTTGGGTAGAGTGTCCAGTTAGATTGAAGTGATTTGAGACAGGTTTCTCCGTGTTGCCATTCCAGATATCTGATTTGTGTCCATTAATCCTTTTGCGTAAAGATTGTCCTGTTTGTCCTACATAAAGCACGGATGGACATTTCTGGCAAGAGATGGCATAAATCACATTGGCAGAAGCACAAGTAAAACTGCCTTTAATGTAGTGTGTGTGGTGCCATTGGGTCCAGTAATACTGTTTCCAGAGCGAATGTGGGGGCATAGTTGACATCTGGATTTGCAGCAGGGTCTAGTTCCCATATCTGCTCCACTTCTGTGTTATCTGATGTGTGTCAATAGCTGTTTGAGATTGGGGGTATGTCTATAAGCGAGTAGGGGTCTGTCACCAAGGGCTTTGGAAAATGAAGCACTCTTGTCTAAGATGGGTTGGAGATCCCTCATTATGCGTGTGAGGGGTTTGAGTTGAGGGCTGAAGGTGACAACCAGTGGTGTGCGATTGCTTTCCCTTCTGGGCCTGTCTTGTAGTAGATCACTCCTGGGTATTCGTCTAGCCCAGTTGATTTGTTCTTTAACCATATTAGATGGGTATTGTAGTTTGAGAAATACATTTTGTAAGTCTGTGAGCTTGGCATCTCTATCACGTGGGTCTGAGCAGATGCGATTGTACCTGAGAGCTTGGCTGAAGACAATGGATTTTGTTGTGTAGGTCACAAGTTGATCAGATACCATAGTGGGCTTACTCAGCAACCTTGAGATTGAAAGGGAGTCTTTTAGAGTTTATCTGAATAATCTATTGTTGCTAATGGCTGGGTGATACTGCATTCTTGTGCTTGCTTGCCTCTCATCTGAATTTGGTATATAAGAACATGCCTGTAAGTTTCATTCCTTGTCTGATGAAGTGGACTTGATCCACAAAAGCTAACAGTGAAAATATAGCATTTAGTCTTTAAAGTGCTACTGTGTTTTTTATTTTATTTTATTTTACTTTATTTTGTTTTGTTTTGTTTTATTTTCTGAGATGCCTGAACCACAGACTAACACGGCTATTATTCCAAAAAATGGAAGATAGTGAGTTTCTTTTAAAAGGCAAGTGTGCTTCCCATACTGCCAGTGTATTTTCTGACCAGATGGAAAAGGAAGGAATACTTGTGTATTTTTAACAGAAAAACAGATTTCACAGCTTAGATTCTGACTTGGTGGTATTTACACTTCCTTTAAATTCCAAAATGGCTAGAGAGATAATTTTGTGGTTCTTCTTTTAAAAGTGCTGTGGAGTCTTTTATATGAATGACCCAAAATTTCACTCTGACAATATAACAATTTGCTCCAAATCTTCAACTCGCTATAGAATTGCTTTTGATCTCACTCTGGAAAGGAGACAGACCTCAAAGAACAAAGCAAGACTCCACCAATTTGATCCACCAAGTCCAATATCATGTAGGCACCTAGATCTGTTTAATACTGGCATCAAAAACAGTGCTTCATACAGTAAGTGTGGAACTGTATTCCTACTTAAGTATTAAAATTGTGCATGGAAGAATATGTTGATACAAAAATATCAAGTCTTTACAAAGTGGTAAGGAAGATACTATGAGGGTTTCTAATCAGAGTGGTATTATTGTAGGGGAACAAACAATTGGCTCTGACTGTCTGTCAGGGCCAGAAGGAGTAGAAGAAGTAAATGAAAGTAGATTCAGAGACAGGGGAAGGCATAGTGATCGACAAGATAGACATGAGAAGGGCAATTGAAATGAGCTAGTTAACAGAGGCAACCAAAAAGAACAAAGTCACAGTTATGTAGGAAGAGGATGTATGCTGAGAGAGAGAGAGAGCGAGAGCAAAAGAAATGGTCTGGGAATACTGCAGGGTTAGCAAAATAATTAAATAATTTTAAAGGTACATTAGCAGATTGTGATGTGTGGGTTGGCATGCAGGTGTATTGATGTTTCCTCAGAGATGACTAGAGCAAAGATATCCCTATTCAGGGCCAAACATGAACTATCCTTTCTGTGCTCCTGTGTTTATATAAGGTTCCCACCTCTCTTGTGAGCTGGATAATGTCAGTGACTGTAGCCATGCTATTGTCACATTGAGCTTTGCCTATGACTGCATTCCACACATGGACAACAATGAGAGAGCAAAGCTGTAAAGAAACCTAAGCCTTTCCCACATAAATGTTCTTGCAACATCCACTTTATCAAGGTGCCCCCTCTCTGGTGGATATGGGGTGGGCAAAGCTTTCCATGGCTATTTCTGACAAGAGAGATTCTCCTGTATGTCACTGGACTTCTCACTTGGAAAAGTAAGCAAAACTATCCACTTCTTTAGAGAGAGTGTTCAAAGGTAAATGGCAGTATGTTAGCATATTTTATACACATAGCTTACACTACTACAAACAAGTACATTTGATTCTCTACATCAGCATTTCCCAAACTATGTTCCAAGAAGAAAGATCCAAATAGTTTATCCAGTGCTACAGTGCTTCCCAGCTCATGAAAGAAATCAACACTCCTCACCTTTTGTGATAACATATGCACTTTGTGTGCATGCATGCACAAAACCAGTGACAACCAATGCACAAAGCCCCTCAGCGACCAAGACAAAAATTAAAAGCGAAGGGGAAGGTGAATCTTGCCACCTCCTTTGGTGTTTGTTCATCTGTCATGTGGAATACACTGTCAGAATTGACTTCCTCTCATGGCAGCAGATTTGACCTTTTTAAAAAAAATCCCACCAGTTCTGAAGAGGGCTTAGAGGGCTAAAGTTTCTTAGTTGAGATCATCTCCTTGAAATTGTCTCCATCAGTTTCCTACACATACCAATTTCAGTTTTATAACACCCCTTGCTGTGCTAGTCTTGGCAGGGAGTTTGCCCATCTTGCAGAGCTGTGCATGAATAATTCATTAAGGTGCCATGCTGATTTTCAGAAGGTTAGCATATATTTCTTTCCCTTTCTTTCCCTTCTTTTCCTTTCCCTGGTGCAAGGGGAAGTGTTTAATAAGGCTCTTTCTTAACAGACCCAAATATAGTACTGTGCAAACTTAATGTGGCATTCTCCCTTAAAATCTTTTCTCATGTTGTAGGATTTAATGAAGGGAACAAATAAAACATATGGTTCCTTCTTATCCACATTTGTCTGATACATTTCAGCACAGAGAGGATGACGAGACATCTTAGAAGAGAGCAGAGTTTGGGACTGCACATATATATTGTATATATATTTAATGTTGGTGTTGAAAACTGGTTCTGGAATCAAGGCATTGAGTTCTGTACTTTCATAAGGATTACCAACAGGAAGCAATTGTATGTGATGTAAAACTTGTAATAAAAATGTATATTAATTTGTTCATCAAATCAAGTTGTTTCTATGAAAAAGGGGTGGCCAACCTTGGTGCCCAGGTATTCTTGGACTTCAATTATCAGAAACTCAAATAAGCACAGCTGTTGATCAGGGCTTCTGAGAATTGAAGTCCAAGAATACTTGCGGCACCCATGATTGGCCACCCCTGCTATAGAATATATGATTCTTGTAAAATATAAGTGTGCTGTTTGCTATGTTTCTGATGCAAAGCTGAAGTAATGCCAAACTACAACAGTTGCGCTCATAGTCAAAGATTTATTCAAGTGTTACAAAGAACTAAGAAAGAATGTACTGAGTTTTGTGAAAAGTTAAACCTAACAGGTGACAAAGGTCTCTTGTAAGATGGTTACAGATATGTTACAGATTAAGTTAGAAACGGGTGGGCATAGATACTCATGAGAAACATAATATACTTCTTTTGACTAAGAATTATATTATTTAACATGTTGAATTACATTGGAATGCAGCATAACCAATGTGTTTTAATAAACAAATAAAAAAATCAGCAGGAGCTGGGACAGAGATAGGAGCACACTCCGTTATGCAGCACTTGGATCTTGACCTGCTAACCAGCCACCCTTCCAGTCATCAAGTATGGTATCCTTCCCCCCTCTAGCTGGAAGTGAGAATTCTTGCAGTGATTGGAGAATCTTTGACAGCCTGTGACACTATGTTGAATAAATGAGACAATGCTAAGATCTCTTCCCACCACTTGCACCTGAATATTTACCTTTGTGGTAGGTTTCTGAAGGGAATTATCTCTACATCAGTTTTCTTCCATGTGCATTGATCCTTCAAGTAGATCCTTCACAATGCAGAAGAAACTTTTTTGGATGGCTGGAGAAACCCAGGCTGTGATCTGTACAACTTCCTAGCTTCTTGTGGCATTTCAGCCCTCTCAGTGAGAGGAGAATACAACCACCATCACAGATTCACAATCTTTTTTTAGCACACACACCCTCCCAGCCTTTTTCTTACTTCAACATTGTGCAGTAGATGACAAAGGGGGAAAGATCTGCCTCTCCCAAACATGATTGTAACTTTTCTTGGGTCATTTCTAGCATACTCATTTTGAATCTGTCAAATTACAAATTCATGTTACCTCAAACAATCCCTTCAAAACATCAGCCCAATATTCTCTTCTCATTGTCAAACTGAACAACATGGTTATTATTTAGCAGGAGAGGGTTTTAGCAGAGGTACTCTCCAAACGGATGAAAGATCACTTAGAGCAGTGGTGGTGAACCTTTTGAAGCCAAGTGCCCAAACAGAGGAACGAGTTGAACTCTGTGCTGGGGGGAGGAAGGAAGCACTCCCATTGGACTGTTGGGCAGAAGGGAGGGGTAAACTTTGTACTGGAGGAAGGGAGGAAACACTCCCATTGGGCAACTGTGCAGAGGGGTGGGTGAACTCTGTGCTGGGGTGAGGCACATGTGCCAAAAGAAAGGGCTGGGACTGCTACATCTGGCACACATGTCATAGGTTCACCACCACTGACTTACAGTGTCTTTCACTCAACATAGTTTTGTCATTGGTTGTTGGACAGAAGGCATGAGTTTCATTGACAAGTCTAATTGATGAGGGACCTGCCACTGAGAAGATCTAACTGTGGGAGTACATAGTTACAATTAATAATAAGGGATGAACATTTTCTTAGCACTTCCTTTAACCTTTAGTTTAAAAGTACTCCCAGAAAAGTGCAGAGGTGAGAAGAAATAGTTGGGAGTTTCATTGTTCAGCTGCTTTTACATTAAAATACTGTATACTGTTTTGCTTGCTTTTATTCCTTTCGGTGTTATAAACATTTCTTTACCTTATCAAGAAATATCTAGAAATCCATGTGGCTAAGTAAGACAAGCAGCCTGATGGAGAGGTTTAAGACAAAGAAGATGCTAATAACAGGACACCCAAACATAGGCTTGATCACCCCTTCTATCCTATCTTCCTGTCTTCTCAGTTTTCTTCTCTGTGCTCTTTCTTCCTTTCTTTATGGCATTCTTTTCTTGCTCTTCCCTTCCTATCAAATGGGTTACCCAAAGTGAAACAGATTGCTCTTGAATGGATGTACTGCTTACCGAATCTTTCAAAATTAGGTTAAGGACCACATGGCTTTCATATCTAAGGCCCTCAGTTTGTCCGCATGTGATGCATGACATTTTAACTCAAGCCACCCTGGTAACATAGGCTTTTGTGCTATTGTCCTCCTGACATATCTTGTGTTTATTTAGCAAGGAGAAAGAATCTGCCAAGCTTGAAGGCTCACATACTTATTATTGCAGAAGTTCTTTCTCTTCCCTTTGCAGGCTCTTCCAAGAAACAGATTTTTACAAAATATCTGAGTTTTTGTGTGGGTTTATCATATAAATGAGAGATTTCATTTATGAACATGATCTAAAGAACTGTAGCTCTTTCAGTGGACTGCCTCCCCCCTTGCTATTTAGATGACATCAATGCAGTGATTGCTTCCTCTAGAGTGCACTCATTCTGCTTTGCTGAAAAGACATGGGTGATGATGTGGGACTAACACTGCTTGCTTTGGCATTTTTAATAAATACACTGTATGTCAACCCTGTCTCTGTGAAAAGGAAAAATAGCTCCCAGTTTCATTTCACATCTTCCTTTAGGGGATGCTGTCTTGAAAATTGCTATAATAGGGAGGATTATAGGTTTTGACTTTTTTGACAGATTTTCCCCAAATAGGAATTGAATTTCCATATGCCATTTGTAAGGAAAGGGGGAAAAAGCAGAGAAGAATGCATTGTATCTCAGATGGAAAACAGAGCTTGAGTATATAACATGTGCAGTGGCATGGAAACCTTTTAACTCGGCTGGCTTCGCTTGGTCCACATTTTTAAAGCTGTTTCTTACTGTCCGGTTAGTTCAAATTACCATTTTGCTCTTGCCTGGTCTTGCAGCAAGTCTACTGTAGTTGAGGACATAACACAGCCCTCCAGCACATGTGGCACTTATTAAAGTGCAGATTGTACTGGGAAGTTGTTAGCTGTGCTTTTGAGCCCTCTGATGCACATCAGTTGAGTTTCCAAGAGCGCTTCCTGAAATGTGAAACTGTCAGCCCAAGACTTGATGGAAAGGGACCATAGCTCAGTGGTTAAATACACACCAGGCTTGTTAATCCTGTTCAGTTGCTGGAAATTGATTAGGGGTTAGATCCTGAGTATGAGCAAAGATGCCAGAATTTGATTGTTTAGTTATATCAACCACTGTACCCACCTGGCAGTAGACAATGTCCATTCACTGTGGTTTGAATTGTGAAAACATCAAAGTTAGTCGTATCAATGTCAGGGCTCACAACACATTAAAGAGTTGAAATCATACAGGATTTGACTTATGTGTTTCAGTAGCAGCACCAGTCAATGACTGAGATAACACTTATTGAAGTAGCCTGTGTCTAAGTAAAAATAGTCTAATTATAGAAATAGCAATTTCAAGGGCTTGGGGAATTCTCTGTGAAATTCTCAAGCTAATTACAATTTTGCCCCAACAAGCTGGCTACTTATTTTACCTAGCTAGGAAAGAAGGCTGAATCAACCTTGATTCTATCAGGATCAAACTCAGATCATGAGCAGAGTTTTGGCTCTAGTAACCTTAACCAGTGTGACACATCCAATCATCTGCTGCTTAAAGGAGGTTGATGTCCCTGCTTATCAATCTCCTAAACAGTGATATGGCTCACTAGGCAGGTGCTTTGAACTCTAGCTTTTCATTTCCACCTTTAGAGGTTTAATTTTAACTTGTGGTTGATTTTCATGCCTTATCTCCTAGCTGTTTTTTACAAGTTGTTCTTCCTTACCATCACAAAAGGTTTGATAATATAGTGTTGAATTAACAGCCAGCTTTTTTCTACTAGATGTGGTCTGTCAGTTAACTGCCAACCCTGTAGAATTATGTAATCCATGAGGCCAAAATTATACTGTTTGCCATCCACAGGCATAACTATGAAAGAGGATTTTGGCTACTATGTTTTGAAAATGAATGGCAAAGAGTGTTACTTTCTCTGCGTGTCTTGCTAGCAGTTAACATGTTCCTCCTTGATCCTTGTATGTTTGCACATCAGTTGGCTTGGATCGTGTATGAAAATCCCAGTGAGATTGCAAGTAAGGAGGCACTGAAAGATATGCCATTTTTCTTCCACAGATATTACTAGTCAAGAGGATTTTGGCCAATATTAACCAGATTTAGAGCTAAGGAAAGCAGTCAGTCTCAAGGAAGGAAGTCACTTAACAAGGTAACTAGCTATTTATTGACTCATGTGGATTGTCAGTCACATATGGGTTTGTGTTGTGGGTGGGTGGGTGGATTGAGGAGTGTGTTTGCGTGTGTGCTTATTTTTATTTATTTTTTATTTTTTTATTTTTCTTTGCCCCCGCCCACAACGTCATGATGTCATGATGTCATGACATTGGCTTTGCCCATGATATCATGATGTCATGATGTTGGCTCAGCCCACACTGTGATGATGTCATGTTGGGGTAGTAAAATTTTTGACATCCCACCACTGATTACAGGAGCATGAAAAGCAATATATGTATATGTATACAGTAACACCTCGGATAACGCTAAGACTTGGTTCCACAAGTCTTGGTGTTATCCGATTTTTAGTGCTATCTGATGCATGTTAAAATCCTATAGGATGGACCAGATAACGTTACGGCTCCATAGAGATACAATGTAACCATACAGGCTTTAGCGGTTGTTATCCAATCCATCCCATAGGACCTTAGTTATTCGATCTAATTCTCCTCCCCACATTACTTAACATTATGCGATTTTAGCGTTATCCAAGGTAAACATTATCCGAGGTATTACTGTATGTATATGTACATGTACATGTACATGTATACGTATACGTATACGTATATGTATATGTATATTTGGTCCTACTATCAGAAACTTTGGGTCATGAAAAAGTAGTTTAATTCATTGAAGGGTCTTTTAAGAGCAGATAATATATCTGTACAATATTCTAGTTTAAAAATGAAAAACACATGTTCTCAGTAAAACCCCATGCAGAGTGGTGATGTTTCTTTCTTGCTTGCTGTGGCAGACTATCATACTGGCCAGGAGAGAAACTTTACTTTTCTCTCTTTTAAAGAACAACCTCTTCACCTTAATTACTTGGCTAAAGTCACTACAAAACTCTGTAGTGTTTTTTGGACATTTGGAACTTTTCTTGACAAAGTGCAGGTCACAATACAAGAGCAGGAAACATTTGAAAAGAGATCAGAATGGCACCTCAAAGGTACTGGGGTGGAAACTCTGTATTTATCACCCTTTAGCAGCAACTGCAAAAGGGAATATTCTTTTAAGAGAAAGAAAATAAACTCACCCAGAAGCAGCTCAAAGCCTGCTGTTGGGAGGATTATCAGACCACTACTTTTGCTGAAAGTGAAATAAGAAAGTGCCACGACAGGATTGAAGGGAACACTGAGAAGGACAGGATGTTTTGCAGATTTTCCATTCATAAAGTCACCATAAGTCAGGGACAACTTGCTGGAACATAACAACAACCTGCATCTTCCGAGACAGATGACTTCACATGGCTATTATTATTATTATTATTATTATTATTATTATTATTATTATTATTATTATTATTATTATTATTATTATTATTATTATTATTATTATTATTATTATTATTATTATTATTATTTATTAAATTTAATACCCCGCCCCAATCAGGAGAACCCGACTCTGGGCGGCTTACATCCAAAATAAAAACAAAAATAAAACCCAACACTAAAACGTCAGAGTTAAAACCATCAGAAGTTAAAAACAACACAGGGCTATATTCCAATGTTCCCAGAATCCAACCCAGGGGGGCAGTCCTTATATGAGCCATTTGGTATGGGAACCCATGTTCCCGGGTCCCCAAACCTGTCCCGGGTCCCCAAACCTATATCTGTCTTGACAAAGACAGTGTGATTGGTATGGTTAAGCCTAAAATCTCTAGTTTACATGGTACTACAGATGGGGGGGGGGGGAAGAGGCTTTTCACAACAACCAGCAGTATCACCCATTTCAATCCCATTCAAATCACTATAAAGGAGGGAAGGGAGGAGAAAGTGTGTTCCATGGTCATGAAAGACTATAGGAGGAAATTCTGCTTGGATTCCTATGAACAACCTATTTACCCCATAGTTTGTGTCAGATATGGCAAGTATAAAAGTGAAATGAACCCCAACAACTATACAACACAAAGCTAAGTGCATGTAAGCCTTCTTTTTCTTCCACATCTCAATCCGAATATTGGTGAGCCTCATGGCAATCAGCCATGAATACTGTCCTGAGAATATAATGCAGTTGCCTTTCATCTGCCTTCCACATCGCAGCATGACATCTGTATCATTGATCCAGTTCTGTGACTCACTTTCTGGTTCTGAGCCCTTTTGGCATGCATAGTCCTATTCAACACCAGGACAGTATTGATGAAGCTGATGCCCTCCATCAAGATGGGTTCAAGTGGGATTTAATCAACTTGAGGACCATCACCCTTCCCTGTGGACTTCAGTACCCAAGGATATTAGTCTTCAGGGTTGTCAGTTAGTTAGCTGCCACCCCACATTTGGTGTTGAGTCGCTGGCAGTATGGTCTACTTTATTACCATAGCAGGATAACCTAGCCAGATGAAAATGAGAAGCTTCAGAGTTTCAATAGCTTGCTTAAGAAAATGGCAATATAAAATGTTAAAGAGAGTGGTATACCACTGCCATCTCCCAGTACATTTCCATGGGCAGGAAGGCGTTTGAAACCAAGAAACTTAAGTCCTAGTTAATTCCTTTATCCACACATCCCAATGTGCATATCATTAAGTATACCCATTTCTTTCTCCACTCCAACAAAACAAAAATGTGACATAGTGAACTAATGCTGATAAAATAATTTCTGGAGAAGTGGATTTTGAGCTGCAGAAGTTCACAGAAATATTAAACTTGCCTGGTTCTAACATAGAAAAATTGGTATGGCATTTTGGCTCAGATCAATCTCAGATTTGACCCAGGCTAATCTTGCAGCAGGTGACTATACCTCCCACCTGCTTTTGATCTCTGCCCTTTGTTGGTCTGGGCCACTCAGACTGCATCTAAGAAATGAAATTTTCTGCTTTATTGACTCCATTCCTTAATCTTTCTCTAGATATGCTGCTGGTACTGATATAGACTAATGTTTTATGTGATACTCCACCCCCTCCATACCAGGTTGGTAAAAGTAGAGGGGGAAAAAAGTCCTTTCCTTAGGTGGAATTAGGGATGACCAGCATTTCTTCCAGCTCCCCATGCACTCACACAATGCTCCTTTACCTTCTTTGGTAGATCAGTGATTGTTCTAAGATAGTTATCTTCATCATCTTTGATCAGATTCCCAGAAGAACGAAGGCCATTACATCTAGCAACACAGAACATGAGATGTGGCTTCATACTGATCAGAGCTTTGCTCCATCTTTCTCAATATTTTCTACCCTGATTGGCAGTGCCTCATCAGCATTTCAAGCAGAATTATTTACCAGCCATACTAGAAGATCCTACATTTCTCTCATGAGCTACACTGATGTTCCTAAACCAGTGGTAGCCAACCTATGGCACATGTGCCAGAAGTAGCATTTGGAGCCGTCTCTGTGGGCACCCATGCAGTTACCCCAGGACAGAGTTTGCCCTGCCCCTCTGCCCAGCAGCCCAGTGAGAATGCTTACTTCCTTCTCCAGCACAGAATTTGACCTGCCCCTCTGCCCAATGAGAGAGTTTCCTCCCTCCTCTGTTACTGTGGGCACTTTGCAATAAATAAGTGGTTTTTGGGTTGCAGTCTGGGCACTCGATCTCTAAAAGGTTTGCCATCACTGTCCTGAGCTATGACACTCTCATGTGTGGTTGAAAACCTTGTCCCACACTTGTGTCAATGTGGAATTCAATGGTCAATCTAGGTAGTTCATCTATGGGTCACAAGCAGTGACCTAATGGCACAGTGGTTAAACTGCTGTACTGCAGTAACAATATTGTGAATTTGATCCTGATGGGACACAAGGTTGACTCAGCCATCCATCCTTATGAAGTCAGTAAAATGAGTATGAAGCATGTTGGGGGCTAAATGCTAATTAACTTGTGAACCACCCACAGAGTGCACTAATTGCTATAGGGTGCTATTGCTATTGCTATTGCTATTGCTATTGCTATTGCTATTGCTATTGCTATTGCTATTGCTATTGCTATTGCTATTGCTATTGCTATTGCTATTGCTAAGCATAGGAGCAGGAATGATAGTTTTCTCTGCCTCTACCATCAAAAAGACTTTGATTGGTTCTTAGAAATGTGGGTCCTCTTTACTCTCACCTCCTGAGGCAATCCAGGAAGGTAGCCTACTTTAATTTGCTCCTATCCCCAGAGTTTTCAGGAAATCTCACAAGAACCGGGGCCAAAAGTACAAAATTCCAAGATTTAAACGCTGGAGTGGGCAAAATGTGGCCCTCTAAGTGTGTCTGGAATCCACCTCTGTTTTGAATAAATATTGCTAAAATTTCATGTGAGCCCAAAAACCAGTTGTAGCTCTTTTCTCACTTTCCACTTCTTCACCCCACAAGGCAGGAAGCTCATCTTGCTTGGCAGTACTTGCTTCTTTGTTCAATTCAATCCATTAGGAGGGAGATGATAGCAGAGGCAGATGCCTATTTCTCAACTACTCTAAAATTTAAACTTTTATAACTTTGGGCTCAGCCAATAAAGGTGCTGAACTACATAGTATGCCGAGAGGGAGCAGATTGTGTGGCGTGAGCCGCTTCATTTGGAGCGTGAATTTTGCTCTTCAGCAGAAATATGTGAGGTGAGCCTGAGGCAGGACTGGCAGTAATCAGTCTCTGCACTAAAATTACAGAGGTGTGGTGATAATGAGAGAACGGAGAGGAGAGGAAAGGCAGCCGAAGTGAGAATCTCTCTCTACAGAAAACAACACAGACAAACGAGCAGGTTGGATGTAGCCCTCCTTCTGCTAGGAGGCAAAGACATTAACATTCAGAAAGAACTACTCCAACTGCTGCAAGATATTTAATCAAACCAGCTGAATGACAAGAAGAAAGGTTAGAATTAGCAGGAAGTTGGATAATAATCTGACGGACAAATGGCATATTGTCTATTGAATTTGTGAACTGATCATTCGGCTAGGAACTCTTGAGAGTTGCAAAAAGTACTGGCCCGAGCTCAGAAAGCTGCATTTTTAAAAGGAACTCATTGCATTACTCATTTCATCAAGGTCACAGTCATTGGTATTGGTATCCAGTCCCACAATAGTTCATTATGTAGCAGCGCATTAACTTGATGCACTGTCATTACCAACAGCTAAAAAAATATAGGGAGATAATCTCTGATTTGGGCACATCACAAGAAGAAAAGTATGCACCCACCAGCCCAGGGTGCCAACAGTGGTAGGGTTCACCTGAGACAAACTCCATAGGTTCTGGGTCACTTTCTTTACTTGAAACAGATTTTATTAAAAGCACAACAGCTCCTACACAGCCCTTTCCCCCACAGTCTCAGAGGACTGGCTACTTCCTGTCCATTTGGGGTCCTGGTTAATCTGACTGGAGTACCCCTGAATCAAAGGGGGGGGGGTGCTTCATGCTGAGGAGTTATCCCGTGCAGGAAGGACTCATATAGATGACTGGAAGGAGCTAGGCTTAGCAGCTCTTCACTTCCCAGGTTCTCCCCAGCTTTACTTTCTGTTCAAGTGCTGTGGCAGGGCAGAGGGTGCTTTGAGCAAAAATTAGGCTGGAGTTCTCAGCATCTTTCCTCTGTCACAGGCAAGCAAGTTGGATGAGAAGAGGAAGCCCAACATTACTTCTTCCTTGGCCCCAGCCATCATATGAAAGACAGGGCCCTTGCCCTTCTTCTGTTTCTTTCCAGACATCCATCACTTCCACAGCAAATGAGACAACAACCTCTTGAGCCTCCCCACTCCGCCTTTCTTATTCCTCCAAGCCTAGACTTGTCCACCTGTTTCCCATTAGACAGCCTCTTCTCAACCAACTGTGTCAATGTACTCTGGCTGACTTGGAACTTAGCAGCCGTGGTCTTTCCTTTATCTCATTTAGCTTATGAGCTGGATCTATATGGCTTATCAGGCACACACAGGGATGTACATACATCTACCCCCCTCACAGCAAGAAAGTTTGAGAGCAGCAGAAAAAGAGGGAGATCAAACATGGGATGGATTCATTCAATAAAGGAAACTGTGAGTTTACATGAACTGAGCCAACTGTTAATGACAGAACCTTTTGGAGTTTGCTAATCAGTAGAATTGCTTAAGAAGAAGTAACTTTACAGAACATAACAAAGGGAAAAACCAAAGACTGCTTCCCTTACCAATTAAAGTTTGACAACAAAACAGAATAAAATCATCAAAAAAAATTTTTTGTCAAATTGCCTTAAAATGAGCTTTCAAAGTAACTTTTTAAAGTAACTGGATATTAACTACTACAGTCTAGTAACAGAAGTGCTACTCATTGCCTTAAAAAGCAACCTAGTGATTACTAGTGACATTCATTATGCATTCAAACAAATGCAGAATGGAGGTGATACCTTTTATAGCAGGAGTTCTCAAATTTTAAAGCCAGGGGCCGGGTCACACTCCCTCAGACAGCTTCAGGGGCTGGACATCCGTTTTTCCCTTCCTCCACCACATGGCACTTCTGGATGTGGTGAAGGTGGTGGTGGGCCACATGAAATGGCACCATGGGCTGCATCTAACCTGTGGAATGCAGGTTAAGAATCCCTGTTTTATAGGGTCACTTTAAAAATAAAACATTGCAAGTTTTTGTAACCCAAAGGTAACTTCTTCAGGCAGATTCTCATGGCATGGTGTTCAAACCAGGTTGGTTTGTTTAGATCAGGGATTCTCAACCTGTGGCCCTCAGGCCAGATGTGGCCTGTGGCACCATTTCAAGTGCCCCATCACCACCTCCACCACACCAGGAAGTACCATGTGGTGGAGGAAGGGCAAAATGGCCATCTGTCCAGCCCCCAAATCTATCTGAGTGAGCATGACCCATCCCCAGGCTTAAAAAGGTTGAAAACTCCTGGCTTACATGTTACAAGGGAAAATAGACAGCAGGCTATATCTTTTTACAATCCAAAGGCAAGAAGCCAGGGATCTGTATATTACCTTCATTATGCAAAAAATGATTAGCCACCATTAACTATGCAGGAATCCACATCAGACAAGCAGTTGGCTATGTAGTTCCAACATTTGCTGGACAATCAGTTAAGTTCACAGTGTATATCCAAGCATGGTATCCTGGTTTTTGACTGTCCTTATTTATGCCATTATTAAATAAATAAATAAATGAATAAATAAAATAAAAATACATTAAAATACACCCAGTCACCCAAACACCCCCCCCACACACACACACACACAAATCAACCAGATCTTTTAAACCAGAGTTTAAAGCTTGTTTTGGCTAATCTTTCTCATACTAGGTCAGATGGAAGGAACTACAGAATGAACTCACCACAAGATGGCTTCATTTTGGCACTTTTCAACTTTTCAACAGTTAAAGAAGTTAGGTACTAAGTCTTTGCCTATCCAGTTCTCTAGGATAATATGCCTTAATGTAAATGTAAGACAGCTGTACCTCCTTAAGGGTTCTCCAATTGGAACAGCAATTGGAACAGCACAGGTGTAGCTTATTGATGAGGTAACTCCAAGACTTTGCTTAAAAACCCCAAGCCAGGCTGCCAGGCCTGCCGGCCACCAGGTCTTTTTAGGAACTGTGGTAGTACATCAATATAGGTGAAGGTATTAAATACACATTAAAATACACATAGACACACCACATCCAAAGGTGAGTCACTTACCTTGGGGAGCAGGCTATAGGGAGCTTCAGGCTAGCAGCTTCTCTTTCCCCTCCCCACTTGGGAGGACAGCAAGGAGGCCATGCATATGCACCAAGCACTGTAGGCATGCATGCATACCAAGTGCTTGGCGTACATGCGCAGTGGGGGAACCAGTGAAAAGGTAAGCCCCGAAGGTGGTTTTCCCCCAAAAGCTGCTACTGGTTCTCCGAGACACTGGGGAAAGTTACTACCGGTTCTGGCGAACTGGTGCAAACCTGTTACATCCCATCACTGTCTGTAATTCATATTGTATTCTGACACATGGAGGCCATTGTTGGTTATTGTAGTTGACCAAAGAGGATGGATTGGTTGGTTGGTTTCAGATTTTAATAGTTACCATATACAGTAATACCTCGCATAACAAATTTAATTCATTCTATGAGGCTGCTCTCTATGCAAGTTTTTCGCTATGCGAGTCAGACTCTCATAGCAAAAATTCCTATGGAGAAACTCGCATAACGAGCTTTTTTTTTGGGGGGGGGGGAACTCACATAGCGATTTTTTTTTGTTATGCGAGTTTTCCCGATAGAAACACTCATTATGCGACTTTTTCTAGGGAAAGTCTGACCTGCATAGTGAATATTTTCGCTATGCAAGTCAGACTTGCATAGCAAAATAAATAAATAAATAAATCATTATGCGAGTTTTCCCCCATAGAAACGCTTGCTATGCAAGTGTTTCCATAGGGGATGTCTGACTCGTATAGTGAAAATTTCCACTATGCAAGTCCGACTCACATAGAGAAAATTTTCATTATGCGAGTTGGATCACTTTTTGAACAAACCGCTCGTTATGCGAGTTTTTTGCAAAGCAAAACACTCTTTAAGCGAGGTTTGATCGGATAACAGTAAAACTTGGTTCCACTAGTCTTAGTGTTATCCGATTTTTAATGTTATCCGATGCATGCATTCAAAAACATTAAAATCCTATGAGATGCATCAGATAATGTTAAAACTCCATAGAGATATATAAAGCACAGGCTTTAGTGAAAGTTTTCTGATGCACCCCATAGGATTTACATTACGTGATGCAATTTTTTCCCTAGATTGCTTAACATTATGCGATTTTAACATTATCTGATGCAAAAATTATCCGAGGTATTACTGTATGCTCGAGTATAAGCTGACCCGAATATAAGCCAAGGTACCTAATTTTGACCTGAAAACTCAGGAAAATTGATTTCCCAAGGGTGGGAAATTTGCAGCTGCTAGTGAGTTTTAATAATCAAAATACAGTCATACCTCGTTTAAAGAGCATAATGCGTTCCACAGGATTGCTCTTTAAACGAGTTTGCTCTTTAAGCAAAATACCATTGTAAATAACCAATTGTGGGGTGGGGGGATTGCAAACCCCAATTTATTTGTTAAGCGAGTTTTGATTGGTTTTATTTGTTAAGCGAAGCAAACATTCAGAGAAAATTCTGCTCTTTAAGCGAGTTACTCTTTAAGTGAGGCGCTCTTTATGCGAGATTTGACTGTACATGAAAATATGGTAAAATTAATTAAATTGTTGGTGCATCTCAATCCGGCACAGTCTTGGGACCCTCGTGGTCACTGACCAGAGTATAATCTATGCCTCCTTTTGGGGGCTCATTTTGGGGGCTAAAAACTTAGCTTATACTCAAGTATATATGGTAGGCAATGAAGCAGGCAAAGGCTAATGTAAGAGAACATGATATCTGCTTGCTTCTTCAAACCTGACTTTGTGCAGGTCATAGCCACAGTAGTCCTCAACCACTGAAATTTGGAGGTGATGCACTTGATCTACAATCTACATCTGTCTTATGTTGTTTTTTTTTTGTTAAAAAGTAATGTTTGTTATTGATGGTTTTCTCCATCCTTTATTTTCACAAAAGAAGAATGGTTTTCTAAGAAAATTTTGTTTTTTAAATGCTTACATTTTATCCACTTTTTAAATCACCTTTCTGCCTTCTCAATAAGAGAGTTGATATCCTCCTGTCCTTTCTGTTAAATTATTAGGCTACATACATTCTTTATTCATGTCAGATGTACCACCAGCATACAGTATAACAACATACAAAGCTAAAATTAACACATCTAAAACAAACAAAAAAAGAATTAAAAGGGCTAGATGACATCTGCCTACATACATGAGAGAAACTGTCTGAATAAAGTGAGTAGAAAATAAAAAAAGAAAGAAAACTGCATGTTACACATAGAATGCAGGACAACAAGAGATGTACAGACCATCTAAGCCAGGGATTCTCAATCTGTGGCCCGTGGGTCGGATGCTGCCCATGGCACTATTTCATGTCTCCCCTTCCCCCACTGCCTCCACCACACCAGGAAGTGTCATGTGGTGTAGGAAGGGCAAAATGACTACCCAGCCCCGGAAGCTTCACAACCCAAATTGTGTATCTTTTGTCTCTAGTACATGCCACGACAGCAAAAAACTTACACTTAAATAATATCTCCCAGAAATGAAGGGGAAGAAATATGCTTCCAATGGAACTGAGTCAGTGCTTGTCCTGTTAATTTTTATTTTATTTTTTTAAAAAGTGAAGGACATCTCCCCAAGTGAAATTCACAAGAGCACAGTATGCAGTGACAACCTTTGGCCAAAATCCCATTTCTTATGTAGTTAATCACACTACAGTAGAGCCAATGCATCTGTGATATTTGGTAAGTTAACTCCTCTGGAAATTTCACTGATTCAAATGGGCCTCCTCCCAAAGTAAGTCACAGATAGAATAAACCCATTTGAATCAATGGATCTTACAGAAGAGTTGACTGAACAAATCCCACTGATTAAGCAACAGGATTATGACCTCTGAAATGAATATATGAGTAATGGATAAGAAAGGCTCTGGCATGCTGAATGTAAGCATGTGAAAGTGGAAATAATTCCCACCAAAGTTTAATGAGATTTCCTATTGGGCCTGCAAAGACCTGCAGCAGAAACTCAGAAATCTTTTGTTTTCAGAATGACTGGATACATTTGTTGGTTTCTTTCTTTTAAATATTAATGGCTTGGATTCATGATTTTGAAAGAATACTTGTGCTTTCTCCAACTATGAACCTCATCTCCAGCATTCTGTAGTGGAAAATTCAAGCCTTGAGCTGTTTCAAAGTAAACTGAATATTTAAAAAAGAGTCAGTAGAGGGCACTAATCCAACACTCAATGGAACATTAAAGCCTTTGTTCCACTTATCTCAAATATAGTCTTGGACATGGTTAAACTAATTTAGTAATAAAAACCACAACCACATGCTTCCTGTAGTATGTATATACTAATTGTGAGTGGAGCTGTGATGTTTCCAATAATTTAAAGTAATACTCAGAACTCTACTACACCTATCTCCAGTGTTCAGTTTGATCACCTATACGTTTACAATGCAGTGCTGTTGAATAGAAAGGATTAATTGGTTACAAGCTGTTGTCCAGGGAACAACCGAGTTTATTCATTAATACTTTCCATTTTTTGGGAAGACTCATTTGGACTCTTCTGTTTAGGAAGATTAAAGAATTATCAAATAAAATGGGATAATTTTTCAGTGAAAGTGAAGACAATAAATGCAGCATTTATGTGCACACAATTAATACCACACCCACCTATCATTGTAATCATTGGGTTAAATAAATACTTGGGAGGCTATAACCTAGATGGCCTAACTCCAAACTTCATCAAACAAGGAGAAGGTAGAGAAGAGAGTCAGCAGGAGACTCTCTTCAACGTTGGTGTGAATAGGTGGCTCAGGGGCTGAGTTATGTCCCCTCAAACCACTCACTGAATTTCCCCCAAACCAGATTGTCATGGCCTAAGACTTTTGCACAGTACTGCAGACTGAAATCATTTCTCACTTCCATCATGTTTGAAGAAATACTTTGTTAGGCCCTCATCATCAGTAGCTGCCTTACTTTTACTTCTTATTTCTAAGCCCAGAATCAAAGGTGTACATTATTATAGATCTATTTTCTCTTCAACTTGTTCCTTTTCTACGTAGCTTTTGAAGTGTATGTGGCTTTAATTACACATGTTTGTATGTAAAGTGTAGTTACACTTTAGTAACTCCCATTTATTTCACTTAGATCTCATTTAAAGTGCATATGCTTTGCACTGTAGCAGTACAGTTGGAACTAAGCCACATATTCTTGGAATTAAATCCACTTGAGTTCCATTGGCCTACTTCCAAGCAAAATTGTACAGGGTAAAGTCTTGCCAAAGGCCATACCATGTATTCCTGGCTGAGCCAACATTCAAAATTGGGCATTAACCTTTTAACCACTGTGCTATACCAGCTTCCAAAGAAGATGAAAGGATAAAGGAGAGAAGAAGCAAAGCCTTGGGTGAAGTTAAAAAGGAAAAAGAAAAGAAATCATGTGGGGAAAACATTGCTGTTAATGGTCTAAGAGCCAAGGATACAACAAGTAATGCAAAATTACAAGTATTACAACAAGAGCTGCAAAAATTTTGGAGAAGGGCTGGCAAAGCAACATAATCTATTCAGTGAGATCAGGAAATGATGGCATATTTTAAACTTGCATTAATGGCAAGATTCTTATAAATCATAATTTAGTACATGAGTTCATTTCAAATTTCATTAAATTTTACAGTGTTTATTTCCTCTTGTGTGAACAGGATATGTTTTAATCAGATCGTTCAGAATTTCTAATCTGAAAATTTCCTATCAAATCTTCACATCACAAACTCTCCAATCTAGAAGACATGGGCATTCTTTAACTCCAAACTAATTAACTCCAAACTGACTCAGAGTGAGTCCGACCAAACACTTGCTAGAGTTGCTATTAAGGCCTATCAGGTGGTGATGGGGATGGTAAAACATCAATATTTCACCACCTTCATTGCCTCTGCAGATAATCGCACAGCGACTCTGTTCTGAGTGACCAGATCCGTCCTCGCTTCGGGAGGGGTTTTTTCCTGCTACCATAAAACGTGCCTTGGTGTGCCCCCTCCTAAAGAAGCCATCCTTTGACCCTGCAGTTCTGACCCACTACCAGCCAGTCTCCAACCTTCCATTCCTGAGTATGGTTTTGGAGAAGGCAGTGGCACGGCAGTTACAGGAGATCCTGGATGAAGTGGATTAACTGGACCATTTTCAGTCAGGATTCAGGCCCGGATATGGTATGGAAACTGCATTGGTCATGCTTGTGGATGATCTCTGGAGAGAATGGGATGGTGGACATCCAACTGTCTTGGCTCTTCTTGACCTCTCAGTGGCTTTTGATACTGTCGACCATGGTATCCTTCTGGGAAGGCTCTGAGGATTGGGGAACCAGGGCACTGTATGGTCCTGGTTTTCCTCATTTCTGAAGGACCGGACCCAATCAGTGTGATTGGAGAGTGAGAAACCCAGCACTAGGCTGCTCCAATATGGGGTGACTCAAGGCTCGGTGCTCTCACCTCTCCTATTTAACATCTACATCACCTTCAAGACATCTGTCTGTCCCACCAGAGCAGACTGGAGAGGCGCTCTGGTTGTACCATCAGCTGAAGAGGTGCACCTCTCTAGAACAAGGAGTAGGGCCTTCTCTGTGTCTGCTCTGGCTGTATGGAATCTCTTGCCAAGTGAGCCGTGTCTCCAGATGGAGCTGCCGCCCTTTAGGAAGGAGGTCAAGACCTGGCTGGCAGGACATGTGTGGGGTATGGGCCAGACAGTTGTCCCAGTCTGTTGGCTCATTTGACCCCTCCTCTCTCTGTTTGTATTGTTTTAGCTTTTTTAAATTTTTAATCTTTTAATCTTGATTTTATATTATGTTTTTATTGTGTTTTAGGAGTTGAGATTTGTGTTAGCTGCCCTGGGTCTTTTTGAGGAGGGCGGCATAAAAGTTTGCTTAAATAAATAAATAAATTGCCCTTTGAATTCCCATGAACTCCCAATTAGATCTCTAGTAGAAATATGACTATCAAACAACTTGCCTGGTCTTTGGGCCATCACTATCAGTTTGGATTGTTGGGGGGAAATTAAAATAAGATTAAGTAGGACTGTTTGCTAACCAAACTTTCCAGGAGAAGGGGAAGGGAAAAAAGTCCCCTCATCAATATGCTAACTTACTCACTGGAAATTGTGATTTATTAAGGGCATAGCAGAGAACTAAAGTACTATTACCGTATTTGCTGGTGTGTAAGACGACTTTTTCACCCTGAAAAACATGCCTCCAAGTGGGGGGTCGTCTTATACACCGGGTGCACTTCAGTTGGGATAGACATAGCTGCCCATAGTGGCCTCCTGATGCTCACCCACCTCATTCTTCATGCCATCCAGATGAAGAAAGAAGCTTTACATTACAATTGTGTCTCCCTTTCAAACTGGTGGGGGAAAAGAAAGGGTTTCATTTACTGGTACCTCATGCCTTTATCTCTGCTCTGCCCAAAATGGAGGAAAAAGCCATGCTTGCAGGGGAAGCAAGAGGCTAGGCTAGAGCAACACTTCCTGCCTCAGTGCAATTGACCTGCCCACCCACTTTACCTGCAGCGCCACCACTGGTGGGTAGTGCAAGTACAGTTCTAAAAAATCAATAACATAATTAATATTACTGTACAGTAATACCTCATATAATATTAGTATCGAATAACACTAAAATCGCATAACATTAAGGAATCTGGGGGGAAGAATTGCATCAGATAACATTAAGATCCTATGGGATGCTTCAGATAACAACCGCTAAAGCCTGTGTGGTTACAATGTATCTCTATGGATCCCATAGAGGATCAGATAACACTAAAAATCATATAACACCAAGACTTGTGGAACCAGGTTTTAGTGTTATATGAGGTTTTACTGTATTTTAATTACTGAAACTCACTAGCAGTTGCTACATTTCCCACTCTTGGCTTATACTCAGGTCAATCTATTTTCCTGGATTTCAAGGTCAAAATTAGGTACCTTGGGTTATATTCGGGTCAGCTTATATTAATTTATATATGGTAGATAAATAAGTACCACTTTGCACTTGCACTGTTTTATATTTACTGTACATGTTTGATAACATACAGCCTTGTGATAGTTTTTCTGCATGTCATAAGCATTTGAATATAAATTAACATGTTGAAATCAAATCTGATGTTCTTTTACATTTTATTTGGTGTGTGGAAGGTGTGCAGAAGAGGGAGTAGTCTTATACAGCGAGTATATAACAAACTCTATATTTTGAGTGGAAATGTTGGGGGGTCGTCTTATACACCCAGTCATCTTGTACACCGGCATATATGGTAATATTAAAATAGGACCATAAAGAGTTTCAAAATATACAAATATGATTTTGTAGGTTAACCAAGTATGATTATGTTCAGTGATAAAGTTTTGTGGGAATTAAGCATTTAAAATAGCAAAATTATTTCACTTTCTAATAATGTGCTAATAATCGGGTTTCAGTTTATAACAAAAGCAATTATACTTTATGCAACTCATAGACTGATCTTAAGAAGTTTATGTTATTAACAATTATTTAGCTTTAAATAACCATTTAGATTTTATGGTTTACATTTCTCTTTTCTTTTTTAATTTTGAAATATTACATTTAAAATGTGTATGCAGACAGAGATCGGAACAAGATGGCGGACGAGTGACATACATATCAAACATGCTGCATGACAGATGCTTCAAAAAGGTGAAAAAACGGAGGTTGTTAGAGATAAACTTGAGAAGATAACAGATGAGAGTTGTTGGGGGTGAAGTTGGTGAAGAAATTAGGGAGAATGAGAATTTAAGACAACAAAGACGAGTGGAAAAGTTGAAAGACGCTGAAAGACGGCGAGATATATACACACAGGAATGTTTAAGCCTGTGAGTTTTTTATAAGTCCCCCTTGTAAACTTCTCAATGTTTCTCCTTTTCAGACGATAATGTTTATTTCATGTTCAGCAACCAGAAGGGAGGTCTAATTGATTAGACTGAAGGAAAGATAACACCGTTAATCTCCCAGTGTAGAAGCCTGAGGAAAAGTGGGAGTGAAACATTGGATTTTAAGAGGCAAGCTGAGTGCTTAAGCTTTTTGTAAGTCTCTTCATCCTGGAATTTCTCAATGCTTTTCTTACTTCTGGCTGTAATGTGACTGTGAAAGAAAATAGAACTGCTAATTTTCCAGCGTGGAACATTTGAGGAAAGTTTTGATAAGAGGAGTGATGATAAAGTACCATATTATTGAGAACAGCTGAGTCTTGATAGAAAAAACTGAAAACAGCCTGAAATCTAAGAAAGAGAAGTAAATTTTAAAAGTTTAAGTTGGGAAAGAGGAAAGAAAAGTAAGAATCAAGGAAGGTAAATGAAGAGGATAACCTAAATTTAATGTAAAACATTGGAAATCTTGGAAAGTAAACAATGAGTTGGCACTTTATTGAAAAAATTGGAGACTCCAATTATAGAATATCGGTACAGCCAGGAAATGAAGCATACACAAAATATATTCGAGAATTGTTATTGTTGTTCCCGTCGTCACCCTCGGATATACATTGCTCGCAGTCTGTGGAAGAAGAAAATAATGCAGAGGAAGGAAACTTACTATCAGATAATCAGGATGAAAAACAACAATTGGGAGCAACGGAGGAAAGATTTGGCATCTGGAGTAATGATGATATAGGGTCTTAAGAAAGGCTTCAAGAAAACCTTGAAAAAAATGATGAAAGAAAAAGATGAAATGGATAATTTAGAATCCTTACAGTGCAACAGTAGCTTATCATTGGATATAAAGACTATGACTGAAACATGCATAGTGATGGAACGACAGATGAGAGCAAGAATGGAACAACCGGGCAATGTTGAGGAAAGGTCTCAAGAAAAGTTTCAAGAAGTGACAAATAAATATATTTTCAAAGAGAAGGAAGAAATGAAATTTGTAAAAGGAGAGTTTAAAGATACAAAGGAAATAGCAAAGGCTATAACGGATAAACAAGAACTGATACAGTTAGAAAAAGAACAAAATAGATTAGAGGTAGAAAATTTGAAATTAGTAAAACAGGAAGAAGAAGAGCAATGCTTGGGAATAATGGAGAAAGAAATGGAATAAAATTGAGAAAAAACTTGATAAGATGAACGAGATAAGGAAGCGAGAAATGAATGATATTGTGAAAGATCAACAAGATTTAAGGAATTTGTTGGAAAATTTTAAGAAAATAACAAATGACAATCTTGAGGCAATAGAATTAAAATCAAAATTTATGGAAGAAGAGATCAGAAATATTAAGCAACAAATGAATGATATTACAAAGGAACAACAGGATTTAAGGGTTTAGTTGGCAAATCTTAAGATAGTAAAAAATGACATATTTGTGGCAATAGAGACAAAATTAAAATTTGTGGAAAAATCAATTAAAGATATTCAAGGAAAAGGAAAAGAGGGAGATGAAAGAAGAGATAATCAAGAAAAAAGACTGTATGCCTTGGAGGCAGAGGTGAGACAGAAGAATTTACTGATAAAAAATATCCCAGAGGATATACCAGATAGATTGAGGGAAAGAATCATTAAATGGTTGAATGAATTGAAGATGGGGAGGAATTTTACACAGGAGGATATATCAGAAGCTTATAGACTGGGGGGGGGGAAGAAACAGAACATTTAAAAGGCATGTCTTGGTAAAGTTTGTAAGTTTGGATAGCAAACTAAAGTTGATGGCTTATGTAAGAAGAGAAAGTACACGGGTACCAAAATTGAATGGAAACAATTGGATATTTATCAGGATCTAACAAAAGCAGAAAGAATGTAGAGGAAGAGAATTAAGCCAATTACTAAATTGTTAAGAGATAAGGGAGTGAATTATAATTGGCAACAATCTCAACAGTTAAGGTTCTTCTGGGCAGAGAAAGTGGTGGTGATAAGAAAACAAACTGACTATCTGACTATATTAGAATCATGTAATATTATTAAAGAAGGATCAAAAGAATGGAGGAAACTCAAAGAGGAGCTCTTAAATACAGGAAGTTCCATTAAATTTTTGCAATAGTAATAATATTAGTAAATACATTTTAAGGAAAGAAAATTGATATGATTTCTTTTGGATTAAAAGAAATTTGGGTTAACATGGTTGATAGGATAACTGAAATAAAAGAAGAGATAGAATGGATAATTAAGAAACTGGATATTTGGAGAAAAGTTGAAAAATTGTTGGATAAAAATGATAAGATGGGAAGTAATAAAGGAAAGGTATTATGAAAGGATAACAAGATTAAAGGGATCTGTTGGTAAACTTTTAGAAAGTAATAGATTTGCAATAGTAATAATATTAGTAATTTGAAGGAAAGAGAATTGATACCACTACTTTTGGATTAAAAGAAGTTTGGGGTAATATAGTTGAGAGGGGGGAAAAGAGAGAGAGAGAAAGGAAGGAAGAGAAGAAAGGATAGAAGAAA
Source organism: Furcifer pardalis (assembly GCA_030440675.1). Taxonomy (NCBI): domain Eukaryota; kingdom Metazoa; phylum Chordata; class Lepidosauria; order Squamata; family Chamaeleonidae; genus Furcifer; species Furcifer pardalis. The sequence goes on along the minus strand of CP126893.1, from coordinate 136,803,009 downwards.
AAAATTTCAAGCAGATGTAACTTCTAAATGGTTATGAAGTGTTTATTGATTAATATGTATAAATGGAAAATAATGTAAAGGATTTTGAATCTTGGAAAGTAAATAATGAGTTCTTATTATATTTAAAGGGAAAAGAGGTTCTTCTGTTAAAGAGTAATAATTTAGTGACAGTAGAAGAAGAATTAAAGTATGTTGAAGGAAGGTTAAAAATAAGTAAAGAAAAGAAAATAATAGGATGGATAATCAATAATTTGATATTTGGAGGAAAATTGAAAAAAGTCGTCACGAAACCAGCCGACCCCCTCTGCCTTGGACCTCCTAAACCAAAGCCCCCATAGGGTGAGCTGGCCGGCAATGCAGCTAAACAGCCCTTAGCTGCTTCTCTTCCACAAGGAGGTTTAAACAGGTAGTGTATTCAGAATGCATTGCTTCTCTTACCCCTCAGTCCAATGAAGAGACGTTGTTCAAGCAAATGTAGGTTTATTGATCAGGTATATTGATCAGGTTCATAAAGCATAGGTCAATAGCATAAGACAGTCCAGCAAACAGAACAATAGTCCTAGGTAACCAATTTGAAGAAGCAAAAAGTTGTAGATGTTAATCCATAGACATCCAAAAACGAACTGCTTCTCCCCTCTCCAAGATGGAGATTCTCTAGTCAGGTGGGGTACCTTTAACCATTCAGGGAACAGAGAAAACTTTCTCATAACATAGGATTGTTGACACACGTGTACCGTCAGTGCTATAACATGTAGTCACAACATCAGGGAACTAAGCAAGCTACAGATAAGGAATAGGAACACTGAATTGAAAACAAACTGTCTCTGTCTTGTGAGACAGAGAGGAAACGATTTTTAGGCCTAGTCAAACTACAACCTCATTCTTTGAGAATGTTAGAAAAGATGTCGTTTCATGACAAATTGTAGGATAAATAGGTTAAGAAGTAAGGAAGGAAGGGTATTAAGAAAGGATAATAAGATTAAAAGGATCCCTGGTAAATTTTAAGAAAGTAATAGATGATAAAGAATAAATGGCAAATTTAAGGCAAAATTATTATTTGTGGAAGGAAAGATTAAAGTGATTACCTGGGTATACAAGAGTTATGTAATATTATTAAAGAAGGATTAAAAGAATGGAGGAAATTTAAAGAGGAGCTCTTAATTATAGGAAGTTTTATAAATCTTTGTAACAGCAACAATATTAGTAAACAAACCTCAAGGAAAGAGAATTGATACTACTTTTTTGGATTAAAGAAGTCTGGGGTAACATAGTTGGCAGAAAAAATTGATAATCTAGTTTTCAAGTGGATGTGACTTCTAAACTGTTATAAAATGTTTATTGTTTATTTTGTGTAAATGAAATTTAATGTAAAGGACTGTGAACTCAGGAAAGCAAATGAGTTGTTACCATTTTTCTCTCTCTTTATTTTGAAGAGTAATAATTTAGTGACAGTAGAAGAAAAATTAAAATATGTTAAAGGGGAAGTTAAAGATAGTTAAAGTAAAGGGAATGATAGAACTGATTATCAAGAATTGGATATTTGGAGGAAAACAGAAAAGGTTGGATAAAAGAGACAAGATAAGGAAGTAAGAAAGAAAGGTAAGAAGGAAGTAAAAAGAAAAGGTATTATAAAAGGAGAATAAGATTAAAGGGATTAGTTGGTAAATTTTTAGAGAATAACAAACTTGCAACAGTAATAATATTAGTAATTTCAAGGAAAGAGAATTGATAATGTCTCTATTGGATTAAAAGAAGTTCGGGGTAATATAGTTGATAGGATAAATTGTTTTCAAATGGATGTAATCTCTAAATTGTTATAAAGTGCTTATTGTTTAATTTGTATGAATGAAATTCAGTGTAAAGGAGGGTAAATTTTTGAAAGCAAATAATGAGTTATCATTACATTTTAAGGAAAGGAGGGGTTTTTTTCATTATGGAGTAATAACTTGGTGACACTTGAAGAAGAATTAAAATATGTTGAAGGAAGGTTAAAGATAATTAAAATAAAAAGAAAATGACAGAATGGATAATTAAGAATTGGATATTTGGAGATAAACTGAGAATTAAAGGGATAAAGGATAAATGATAAATTTAAGGTAAAACAATTATTTGTGGGAGGAAAGATTAAAGATATTCAAGGATAGATAACTAAGAAAGAGAAAAGAACAGAAAAGAAGAGAGAAAAAAGACTGTACATGTTGGGGATGGTGATGAGATGAAAGAAGGTATTGATAAAAAGATATATATACAAATACTGGAGGAAATGTAGATTGATAGAGGGAAAGAATTATTAAAGGGCTGAATAAAGTAAAGATGGGGATAATTTTATATAGAAAGATATATTAGTAGCATACAGATTGGGGAAGAGAAGAAAAGGGACTGTTAAAAGATATGCCTTGGTCATGAAAAAGAAGTTTGGGGTAATATAGCCTATAGGAAAATTTGACAATGTAATTATTTTGTGGCATGTATTAAGTCAATTTAATGTTTAATATGTCATGAAGTGTTGATTGATCAACTTGTATCTCTTCTGTTGGGTTAAAATTTGAAGGAAAAATACATTTTTATAGCACAGAATATAAAAGAAGCAGAAAATTTAAGGAGAAGGAGAAGGGTAAAAGGGAATTTTTATAAGAAGGTTATGAAAAGGAAAATGACTCTTGTCAGTGAAGGTTAAAGATGTGTAAGGATTGAAAATTTAATTAGAAAAAAATTAAAGGAAAAGCAATAATAAGAGAATTGTAAACAACCATTGGTTGAAGGAAAGGAGAAAGAGAGCAGCTGTTTTGCTATGAATAATAAGGCTTAATTGATGCCTTTAAACATCAATGAGAACCCGCTCTAGTTCCGGTCCCCCTCCCCTTCTTCGACACTGGGAGGCGGTTCTTCAATGGAAGGATAGGGGAGAGAAGACGATAAGAAGGTGAAGGGTTGGGTGAGGGATGACTTTGTTTTATGTTGTGTTGTTCTGGGACTTTGGGTGGTATGGGGTTGGATGAGGGTGAATGTATTTATTTGTTTCTGGTGTCGTGTTGTCCTGTGATACTGAATGTTTTTTGTTGATCTTTTTCAATGTGGACAATTATGTTGTAATTTTTGCAACCTTTTGATTGTGTTTTTTTTAAAGTTTAATAAAAAATAAAAAATAAAATAAAATGTGTATGCAGAGCACTTGCCTGATGCTGTATTGCTCTTCCATTTTGTTTTCCTACTACTTACAAACCCCCCCACACACACACACACAAAATGATACAGATGGGCAAGCAGTTCTTTTTAAAGTAAGACTACCAAACTTTGTATCCACACTCTACAGCAGTTCACTCTGATGTGAAAAGGAAAATATCCTTTACTAGGATAATTGGATTTTGCCATCAGGTACAGCTGTTTGCAATTGTATATTTACTTTATTGTTGTAGAATCTTTACTTTATTGTCATAGAATACATTTTTCCTTAACTTTAAATGACTTAAATTCTATTGAGACTCATATTATTTAATTTGGGCCAGATCCATAGCAGAGATAAAAGAGTGTACTGCCAATTAAGATAATGCAATGAAGTATATTTTTATGTACAGCAGTTTAACTTCTGTGCTACTAGGGCTCCTTGTCTATTACTGCTGGAACTCTTCCATATACCTGAGAATAAGGTTTTTGTTAGTGGGAGGATATGCTTTATGTGATGACCTGCCCCAGTGGGCATGGTTGCCACACAGCAGTGCTACACAGAGAGTCTATCCAAGGAGAGTCTAAATAGCAAAGTCCAAAGAGCAACCTGATGTCTGGTTACCGGTAGTTCAAGCAAGCATCTAGTCCAAAAGATGTCCAGAGACATCATCAGGGTTGGCAGAGAAGTCAGGGTCATGGCAGGCAGCTTTGGGTCTAAGCAGGCAATCTCAAGAGGTATCCAAAGTCAAGCAGGGTGTCAGTCTTTGTACTGAAGTATTGTACCGACACTGGAACGCTGCAACAAGCTTGTTTAAAAGCCTCCCAGCAAATCCCTATCAGCTGGGAGCCTTCTCTAATAACTAGTTCCAACTCGCTTGTGTTGCAGGTGTAGCTCCTTTCTGAATTTTTCCCTGACTGAGGGCTGATCACTGTAAGAGTCAGACTTCTGATCTGGCAGGTCATCTGCCTGGGGAAAACAGAGTTGAGCCAGAAGCAGGCTGAGATTTTTGGTTCAGGACATTCTCAGATTCGGGTGCAGGCGGAACTGGACTGAGCATAGGAAGTGCCTCCTGATCCAGGTCATCTTTGGAGTCTGATGAGGACTGGATCACAACACTCTCATGAGAAGGACGGATGGGCAATGTGAATGAGGAGGAGAGAAAAGAATGTCAGGATTAGCTGAACAAAGGAAACAGTGGAAGGGCTCATGACTATGGTGGCAGGAATGAGGGGAAGAGTGAGGTAGGCTGGGTAAAATGATGTGCATGGAAGTACTGGTGGGAAGGAGAGGAAGAAGCAGCCAACTGGCTGAGGAACCATAAGGAGGCACACAATGGTGGCAACAGGAAGGAAAGAGAAAAATGGTGGGGCTGGCTGGGCCAAGAGGGGAGGCCCACAACAGCAGCATATGGGCAGGGAGAGGGAAGGAAAAGACTTGAACGACAGTAAGACAAGGGATATTATAGGTTTTGAAAACTCTGCTGCTTCAGAGAAGATCGAGAAAAAAATGTTTTGTTGGTGGTCTGAGGGAGGAATTCTTGTCACCAGTATTGTGTTACATCAAACACAATTTAATATATTTTTTAAAAAACATCCTGTTGGCAGTTTTCTTCCCTTACATCTTCAACTCCATTACCTCCAAAATGAGATTTATTGTACTGTGACTGTATAGTCTGAAACAAATTGATTCCGATTATGATTCCCTCTTTTTTTAAAAAAAATCGGCCCATTGTTTAGGATAGACTTGAATGACAGCTTCCTTGTTTACCTCTTCTGGATGAACACGGTAGGGAATGTATTTGAGGCATTAGCCAGACATTTGATTTGTCAACCTTGACCTTCTGCTGCATTATCTCTCTGCAAAACTGACACTCTTCATTTCTCAAAACTAGCTTTCCTTTCAGAGCCTTCTGTGCCCAGACCAGACTGTTGTTTATATGAAAGACAGATAGGCAACCATCAATAACGTGTGCCATAGGAAAAGTGTCTAGCCCTCAAATACTTTCAGATGAGCAAAGTGCACAAACACCTCAGCTGATAGCCTTGGAGCCATAACTTTAGGATTAAATATAGTTGTGGGGTATATTCTGACCCAAACAATAATCTCAGTGTGTTCTGGGGTATTAAAGGAATGTTCAAAGAAAGAGTGTTTGCATCCACATAGTCAAGGGTGTTCCGCTCAAAAACCCAGAATCAATAATAAATGGAGTAAAAAATAAATTGAGATGAATGAAAATAATTCATAAGCTTCTAATACTGTGAGGTATTACTAATACTATGCATTTCCAATTAATTTCAGGAAATAAATTTTAACTTACTTCAAGGGGACTGAATCATCAACAAGTGATCACATCTAAAAAGAAGTATTTTGTCCCAGCAGTTCACTTCACTTGGGATACAAAAGTACCCTAATGCATAGATGTCCTGACAAAAGTCAATATATTTTTCAACATTTTGCAGAAAGTCTTTCTCCCCACCCCTTCTTACCAGAGAGTTGTGCAATTCAAAATTATGAACATATATCAAACTTTCAAAACTAATTAGAATGTTAAAATAAATAGACTATTTTTGGTCAGAAGTGGCTAATAAAATAGTGTTATCTCAGCCAGTTGCTAGATCATTGAATTGTATGTACAGTTGTACCTCGCTTAAAGAGCATAATGTGTTCCACAAGATTGCTCTTTAAGCAAGTTTGCTCTTTAAGTGAAACATCATTATAAGTGACCAATTGTGACTTCTGGTGGTGGTGGGGATTGTGAACCCTGATTTATTTGTTAAGTGAGTTTTTGGTTGGTTTTATTTGTTAAGCGAGAAAATTCTGCTCTTTAAGTGAGTTACTCTTTAAGTGAGGTGCTCTTTATGTGAGGTTTGACTGTATTGCATTACTGTGCATTTGTTATATTTGGTTGCTTAAATTGTGATGACCTGTGATCTGTGTAAGATGTTATTATGATTGTGTAACTATGTATTTATGTAAATTTCTGTAAGCCACCCAGAGTCGCTGTTGTGAGTGGGGCGGGGTATAAATCTAAAAATTAAATTAAATTAAATTAAATCATCTTTTGTACACATGGTTGGGCATAAATTGCAGACACATAAATATTGATATTGATAACCAAATCACCCTTGGGGCTGTATTTTTCCAATGTCCAGCACAAAATCTCAAATTTGTGATGGACATTCAAAGTGGGAAAGGGTCATCTTCTTGAGGATGAAATATTCCTTCATAAATTTCATTTTTAATGATGCTTTATTTCCCTGTATATGTCAAACTACAAATGATGTTGAGATGTAATGATAATTTATTCTTACTGGGTCATATTAAGGGGGAAGGAAAACCAATTTGAGTGATCCATATTTTGATTTATACAGGAGATGCTTTGCCCATTTTTGATGCAAAGTTTCTGAAGGAGGAAGTGTCACCTATTTGTTTGGATGGAGATATTTTATGGATTTGTTTGATTCAGTCAATCCACTGTTGTTTCTGTGCACAGAAGTAAATGTGGTTTTGTTGTTCTCAGTTGAGTAGACTGAGGGTGGAGGGGGGGAGGAAACTAGAAGAAGGATAAAGAAAGAACAATAGCAGAAATTCAAAGAGAAAGATAAGATGAAATGTCAAGATGTTAGGAAATGTTGAGTTTAAACTAAAGTCGAAGCATTCTGAGTTCTGAAGTGCTACTTGTGTGATTAATTTATAACTATCTGAAAACATATAGATCTCCTTTCTTTTTACTAGCCAGCAGTCCCAATTAATTGTTAAATGTCTACATACAGTATTTCTCAATCATAATCCCTCTGAACAGTCAGATAGCTTTTGAAATGGTAGCCATGCTAGTCTGTGTTTCAAGCATATTAGGAAGTAAAGAACACAAAACAAATGAGTTTACCCTTCAAGCCTAGCATCTATTGTGTGAGTGGTCCAGGTGAAGCATCAAGTTCTTCCTTTGTTCTGAGAGGTAGCCTGAGGCTATGGGTGGGAATTTTACTGAAGTAGTTTCTGTGAAGGTGGTGTAATATAGCAACATATAACATACAATTTATATAGCAGCATATTATAATCTGTTAGTTGTGGTGTATCAAATATGATAATGTCTCCAAAACCCTACACTAATAGTCAGTGATGGGCAGCCAAAAATTTTACTACCACACTGTGGGCAGAGCCAATGCCATGGGCGGAGGCAACGTCATGATGACATGGGTGGAGCCAATGATGTGGGCAGAGCCAAAGTTAAAAAAACCCATAAAATAAATTACACATAAAAATACAAATCAAATACACATAAAAATACAAAATAATACAAATTAAATACACATAAAATACAAATTAAATACACATAAAACACAAAAATACAAATTAAAGTACACATTAAATAGACATAAAAACACATAAATACACATTAAAAAACACAAAAGCACACACTAAATATATAATACACTCACCCACCCAAAACCCAAACATGAGTCCCTTTCCCTGGGGAGCAGAGCAGGTGGCAACAGTGGCAGTTCAGCATGGCCTGGCCTGGTGGGACAGCCTAGCCTAGCCTGGCCTGGACCGGACCAGCAGCGATGCCTGGGTCGGTGGTGGCATGACCTGGCATGGCCCAACAGTGCACTGTAGCCTGGCCTGGCACAACAGTGAGCATCACAGTTGGCTGTCAGCATCAGTCGGTGGCTTCGGTGGCGAGTGGCAGTGAGTGGCAGTGGCACGACAGCATGGCACAGGGCAACTCAACCAAGGGCCACCGGGACTAATTCTGCCACCACCACCGCACCTCTGAGGAGGCCACTGAGGGCCTCCCTGGCTGCCTGATTCTGCAGTGATGTGTGTGCATGCATGAAAATACCAATTGATTCATGTGTGCTGAGTACTGGAGGTGTGCATGCATCAATTGGTATTTTTACACATGTACACTCACCAGCAGCCATTTTGGGGTGCAGAGTGGGGCACCCAGTGAGGCGACCGAACCGGTCACCTCAAAAAAATGGTAACCACCCCTTGTGGTCTCCCAGGAAGGTTAGTACCCCCCCCCCCTGGAGACCACCCGGGATTCTTACCACCGGTTCTATAGAACTGGGGTGAACCGGCCTATGCCCACAACTGCTAATATTCAAACCTTAGAGATGGGTGTCCAGCATATGTATATGTTGAAGTTTTCTTAGAAGTCTATAATATCTCTTATATAGCTGGAACACTGGTGGCATATGATTTGAGAATGGAGTCCATGTATCCAGGTACTACAACAGTGATGGTGTTAATGCTTGGAATAATAGATCTCCCTGGGTTTCCAGGTTTGTGAATTTTAGGTACTTAAGGTTCTTGTGGTTGTGGTGTTTTGGTCAAGATTTGGTCACATATATTTCCAGGAACAGTTTTTAGAAGGTTTTGCAATTCTTTTTGCTATTTCGTAGTTGTGTGCAAAAAGGGGCTCTTAAAATGTAGAGTTGGATAGTTGTCTGTAAGCTTCTTGTATGTAGCTGAATTTGTCCATGAAAACTACAACACCACCCTTGCCTGCCTCTTTGATGATGATGTTGAGGTCATTTTTGAGGTTCTTTATAGCCTCACGTTCTGTTCAGCTGAGATTGTATGTTGGATCATCTCCCTGGTTTATGATCTCTGCTCGGCCATGGTGGCAGAAGCATTCAATGTAGAAGTCAAATTCTATGTTCTGACCCTCTGGGGGAGTCCACGTAGAATTCTTTTTTCTGTGATGCTGGGATTAAGATGGTTCCACTTTGTGTCATAGTGAGTAAAGAATGGCTTGTGAATTGTCATGATGGTTATTCTTAGGGTTGTGCAATTATTCTTTTAGTTGTAGTCTGCGGGAAAAGGCTTCCAGGTCTCCACATAATTCTATCATTTGTGTGGGTTTGGTGGGACAGAAAGACAGGCCCTGTGATAGGACTGATTCTTTTGCTTGGCTCAGTGAGTGACTGGAAAGATTAATTATGCTCTGTCCATGTTCTTGTTGTGGAGTAAGCATTTCTGTAGTATAATGGATAGTTTGTTTTCTTTCTTTTTCTTCAGGGAGGAATTTTGCACATCATAGATTTTCTTTCTCATGGTAGGAAATGCTTGAATAGTATCCAGTGCAGATGACCTGAGTTTTCCTTTGTTAGCTGATTGAGTGATTAGGTGATTAGGTGATTTAGTAGTTTCTCAGAAAGAGTGTTGTATAACCTCTCACTATAGTCAATGGGGTATTTTGATCATAGAGAGGTTTTCACTATAAATCCCTTGGGGATGAAGGCTTGTTGTTTACATTTGGTGAGGAAGATGATGTCTGTTTGTACCTGTGCACATTTCTTCATGTGGGTCTATGGATCTCCACTCCATTTGGCTACATATAGTGTCCTTCATAGTAGAAACTGGTGAAATTGTAGCCATGTTAGTCTGTGTTTCAAGTATATCAGAGAGTAGACAAAATAAAACAAAAAGACAAAAAATGCTGTGGCACTTTATTACAAACTACATTTATTTGTATAATTATCTGTTATGTTAGCCATTTGGTATCTCTGTACCTGATGGTCTCTCTGCTATCTATACTTTCAAGATGCCTTTTTCTGCTGTGGTTGCCACTGAAAACTAGGGCTCTAGTGGATATAGGCAGAAAAGTCTTTGACAACATAAATAATTGCAAACTGACTTGAGTTACCATCTCAAGATAAATGAGTAAAGCACAATTTGCTTCTATCAGCTTCCTCAGTAAAACCTGCTAATTGTATTTATTCTTACAGGCAAATAGGGATAATAGCAGATGTTAATGGTACAAAATAAAAGTTCATCAAATATAAATTTGTATGGAAAGGCTTGTGTTTGTTTGTTCACATTTACTAATTACTTAAATCTGTAATATTAAAATGTCATCTTTCCTCCTATCAATATGGATGTAAGTACTTGTATATCATCATCAAAATCACAGTTTATTTGATAAAGATTATTAAAAACAAAAGGCATTAAACAGAACTATTTCAACCAGAATTTATATACCAAGGAGCAGTAGGGGCCTGAATATTCACATTACAGCTCATTGAAAAGGCAATGGACTATGCAGTAAGATTGACAACAAAGAGGAAAAATGATGAGGGAAATTGCCTTACTTATCTGCTAGAGGGCTCTTGACTACTAACTGTAATTTTATGTTCATCATATTAAAAAATGCCATTAATGTTAGTGCTTATGCATCATAACCATATAAGAGAATAAAGACTTAGCCAAAATATGCTCCCTTTTTAATCACGGCTTTTTAGTTGAATGTTTTTCAGGCATCATCAATTGCCACCATTTTACTGATACAAACAAACAGAATTTGTTGTTACACTCTATGTAAAGGTCAGTTTGTGATATGCCTGATCAGCATCCCTTTAGTTTGTAAATAAACATTGTGGCATTAAGTTTATTTTCTAGGAAAGTACTTGAACTTATTTTAAAAAACCTTAAACTGGTAACTCAACAATATGGATTCATATTTAAACTTTCTTGCTACATTGGGTGGCTGGAACACTTATACATAGCACATTTGTGTAGAATGTGCATCAGTCTGGTCAGGTTATCCTGTTTTGGTAATAGAGTAGACCATACTGCCAGTGACTCAACACCAAGTGTTAAGCAGCGGATAACTAACCTGACAACCTTGAGGACTAGCAGCCTTGATGAAGTCCACAGGGAAGGATGATGGTCCCCAGGTGGATTAAATCCCAATTGAATCTATCTTGCTGTAGGGCAGCAGCTTCATCAATACTGGCCTGTGGTTGAGGAGGACTTTGTGTGCCCAAAGGGCTCAGAACCAGAAAGTGACTTACAGAGCTGGATCAGTGGTATGGGTGCATGCTGCGGTGCAGAAGGCAGATGAAAGGTGACTGCATTATATTTGCTGGACAGTCTTCATGGCTGAATACTATGATGGTCACCAATATTTGGAATTGGATACAGCAGCAGCAGCAGCAGCAGCAGCAGCAGCAGCAGCAGCAGCAGCAGCAGCAGCAGCAGCAGCAGCAGCAGCAGCAGCAGCAGAAGAAGAAGAAGAAGAAGAAGAAGAAGAAGAAGAAGAAGAACAACAACAACAACAACAACAACAACAACAACAACAACAACAACAACAACAACAACAACAACAACAACAACAACAACAACAACAACAACAACAACAACAACAACAACAACAACAAGAGAATGGCCTGCATTTGGATATGTAAATCTTTGCTAGTTATTTCCTCACAGGCAAGAATAAAGAATTGTGAAGTTCTTGTCAGCAAACATTTTTGTATTGACAAAGATTTGTATTTGTATTTTGGATTTATATGCCGCTCTATTCGCCGAAGCGACTCAGAGCCACTAACAACATAAATAATACAATACAGTATCACAGTATCACATGACAAAACATATTAAGGTATGACATATCAAAGTGTCACATAACACATATATATCAAAAAATCCCCCATCACAATTATAAAATCCAGACATTATTAAAACATTTCAGCAACACTTCAAATAATTCAATCAAAAACATAGCAAAAATCTCCAATCCCCAATCACAATTACAAATCAAAATCAAAAAGATGGTAACAAATTAGTTTATACTCTCTACAGCATGGGTCCTCAACCTTTTCAAGTCAGGGGCCAGGTCACAGTCCCTCAAACAGTTGAAAGGGCTGGACTGGTTGCCGTAAATGAGTCCATGGCCGATTCTGTCACCGCTGCCTGGAGCAAGGACAGGGCCCAGATTATTTGGTGCCATGGGTCAGATGCAACCCATGGGCCATAGGCTGAGAACCCCTGCTCGACAGAGCTTCTGCCATGGCAGGAGTGATGCATTGCTCAGACAATTGCTTGTTTGTGCATTTGGCACAATTTTGAACACAATTGTTTGTTTCGCATAACTTGCACCACTGTCAGTTATTATGAATTAAACAAAACTAGGATTACTTATTTTTTTGATTTATTAATTTAAAGCCCTTGTCTGCATCTTTCTTAATGATCAGCTGTACTTCTCAATTGTGTGATTTCTTTTTCAAAAAGAAAAGGACACCAAAGAATGTTTACACAATTAATGGACTTTGAGGAGAGAGTCACCCTGTTACATTCTCAGCTGGAAGTGAGAAAGGTGATAGCAGTAACGTCATGTGCATTTCAGCTGCCCGAGGTTTAAGCCAAATTTGGCACCCCCTGGTGGACAACTCCTGCCAGGGTTTCTGGGAATTGTAGTCCAAGAAAACCCATAGCCCAAAAAACACTGCCCAGGGCCAGGGCCCCCCAGGGCCCCCCCTACATGACGCCACTGGATGATATGGATTCAAAATTCTTTGTAACAGCATCTTGCTGTTCTTCTTTCAGGGCACAGACTTTAAACTTTAAATCTTCAAAATGAAGCCAGCTTGTGATGAATTCATTCTGTAGTTCCTTTTTCCATCACCTAGTGTGAGAAAGATTAGCCAGCACAACAAAGTTGCCATTATCTGAGGTATGCCTGATTGTGGTTCAAAAAATACCACACTCTTCAAGGAGATCCTCTCTGTGTACCCTGTCTTGCTACTTTGGGGCTTAAATGGATAAGAATAATGGATTTAGCAGGTACTTATTTTATTCTGGCCTAATACTGCCCTAGTACAATCATCTGTCTCCTAACAGCATGGTTAGTTTCTCTGTTAGCTGATATTTTATGACAAAATTTATATGCAGCCATGAATGAACTCAGGTGAGGTTGCTTTATAACCTAAATGTGTGTGTGTGTGTGTGTGTGTGTGTGTGTGTGTGTGTGTGTGTGTGCGTGTGCGCGCGCACATAATATAGAGGGTCAGCTGCTCTGCTTCCTTGCTTACCATGTCCACCTTTCATCCTGCTCTGTAATTGGCTGGCTTCCTCCTTTACCCTCTCCTCTTCTGATCTTTACCCTATCTTGACTCTATCCTTAGCCATATCAATTATTTTAAATTTTCACCTATTTTCTCAATCTTTCTCTGTCTGTCTGGGTGGAGAGGGTCATTATATCATGGGCAACATTGGGTGTAATGGATGCAATTTTCTCTAACTCTTCTGTTCTTGTTTGAAAAGGACAATGCAGTTCTTGTTGCATTTCCTGACTGACAGGCCCACTAAGTCCTCCATTTTGTTTTTTGGAATGATGGGGAGGAAGTTTGTCAGCTATACTGCTAATTTCACTTGGTATGACATTTGGTCTATTTCCATAATCTTAACTTTTTTAAAAAAATGATTTATATTGTTCCTTTCTTTGTGTAAAGGGAATTAAGATTGCTTACACATGTGAGAGGGTGGCGATAAAAGTCGAACAAAATAAATAAATAAATATTAAAGTAATTTTAAAAGGTAAAAATCACACTAATAAAACATCCTCCTAGTGTAATTTCTTAGATCTGGATCCCCACCTCCTTTTATTTTATTTTATTTTATTTTTAAGACTACCTCCATGTTTCACTGAGCCTATTACCTTTTACTGCAGGGCTGCCCAAACTTTTCAGGCCATGGGCTAGTCACGTGGTTGGGCATGCTGGTCATGTAGTTTCCTCCCACCCAGAAGCAGAAGTAAAATGTGCATGCATGTGCACAGAGCATGTCTGCACATGTGCAGAACACTGCTGTAAATGGCACACAGCTGTTGTAAATGCATTTATGACAGCTTCGGGTCATTTACGTCAGCGTTCTGCACATTCACAGTCACATGCTGTGCACATGCATGTGCATTTTACTTATGCTTCCTTTTTAAAAAAATATTTTTAATAGGTATATAAAGCAAACAAATATAAAAGTACATGAAAACAATAGAATACGCAAAAAAAAAAAAGATAACATAAGTAACCATACTTTAGCCATGAAGAAAATATAAGTAAACATCACTCAGTCTAAGGTAAAATAAGTGAAGAGAAGTAAAAATACCAATTCATACAAAAATCTTGTTTGTCCTCCTATTAGCTACTACATATTGTTCTCGTACACTACTACTTTTCACAACTTTATTATCACCCATATGCTATATACATTGTCTGGGGAATCATGTAGTCCTCATAATTTCCAAAAATCATTTTGTTCTGGTGCAGGGGCTATGCCTTTCTTCTTAATCAGTGCATACTCAATAAATGGTCTCCAGATCCTCCAGAATCTATTACCATGCATTTTACCCTTTCTGAGGTTTAGTTCCCAGGTAAGCTTTTCATTAAGAGCTAAATCCCACATTTCTTTATACCAATCCTGCATTCTTAATTTTTCATTATTTTTCCAATTTTTTGCTATACATTGTCTTGCTGCTGATAACATGACAGACATCAATTCCTTGTTGTCATTATTCATTTTATATTTATCTACCTCCGTTAACAAAATTGTCTCCGACCCCAATTCAAGCTGCATACCCAATATTTTCTTGATTTCATTTTCTATTTCCCCCCAAAAGTTATCTAAACATTCACAGCTCCACCACATGTGCTCATATGTTCCTCTTGTTTTTTTACATCTCCAACAGTTATCACTCAAGCTATTATACATTCGATGCAGCCCCATCGGAGTCCTATACCACCTCCAAATTAATTTGTAGTTGTGTTCTTTCACTCTAACTGACATAGTTCTCATGATCCTTCTCCTCCACATCTTCTGCCATTTTTTCTCTGTAATTGTCACATTCAGGTCATGTTCCCAGCTATTTCTCAACATCTTCTGTATTTTTTCGCATTTATCCCCTTAATTCCTATATCTCCATTTCTTAGCTTAGCCAGAAGTATTTCAAATTTCATAGGCTCCCTATCTAAACCACCTACTAATAAAAATCTCTTATTCCAATTATTCATCTGGAGAATCTTAAACCATCCAAGCCCCAATTGCGCGTAAAGCTCGTTTCTTTTTTCTTGATCTCTACAAGTTTTGACCCAATCCTTCAGTAAAAGGACCCCATTTTCAATCAATATATCCCTAATCCTCCTATCTATTTTTATTGGGAAATTATTAAAATCTTCTAATTCTACAACCGGTGAAATTCCTGGGATAAGAACCTTCCTGACTCTATTCCATTCCTCTATAGTTGATTTTATCATCTTTCCCTGTATTTTCCTCCTCATTTTATCATTTTCTTCGCATAAAAACAGTGCCTTTCCAATCTTCAAAAATTCCTTTCTTTCAACTTTCGCCCATATTGGCTCTTCCCTATTTAATAATTTGATTCCATTTCTTATTTGAAAAGCTCTATAATAATTGCTAATGTTTGGAATACCCAATCCACCTTCTTTTTGTGATAAATACCACAGCCTCTTAACTATTCTAGCTCCTCGTTTTCCGTTACAAAATCTGTTTATCATGTTTTGATACTCTTTTAATTCTTTATCTGTATGCTTTAATGGCAGGGCATCAAATAAAAAATTCAATTTAGGTAACAACATCATTTTACACATTGCTACCCTGCCAAACCATGACAAATTTAATTTATTATATTGTGTTATTTTTTTTCAATCTCTTTCTTTTGTTTGCCATAATTTAGTTCTTTAAGTTCCCCAGTCTTGCTAGATAAAATTACCCCTAAATATCTTATCTTTTGTGGAATCTGTATATTATACTTCTGTTTTAATGTTTCCTCATCACCTTTATTCATGTTGACTAATATCATTTCTGTTTTATCCCAGTTTACTCTTAATCCTGTTACCTCCTCGAATCTTTTTAAATGCATATTTATCTTTGAAATTACTTTTATTGGTTGTTTTACGGTGATTAGTGTATCATCTGCATATAAGCTTACTTTGTTCCCTTCAATTCCGATTGTATCCTCATCCTGTCGAATTGAATTTGCCAAAAATTCCATAGCCAATATAAATAACGTTGGGGACAGTGGACAACCCTGCCTTGTACCAGCCTCTAACTTAATATCTCCTGTATAATTACCATTAAATTTAACTCTTGCTGTTCCTTGATTATATAAGTTTTTAATTATACCTTGAAATTTATCTCCAAATCCATATAATCTGATCATCTCATTAATTGTTGCCCATTGTAAAGAATCAAAGGCTTTAAAAATATCTAATGCTAAAAAACCCACCCTTTCTTTTTTCTTCTCAGTTAAATCCAATAAGTCCACAACCCTTCTTATTAAATCTGACATATATCTATTTTTGACAAACCCTGTTTGATCCATTTTTATATATTTGGCTATGAAGCTATTTAGCCTATTTACCAGTATTGTTGAATTTTTTTTTGCATCTTGGTTGATTAAGGATATCGGCCTATACAATTCTACTTTCTCTGGGTCCTTTCCAGGCTTGGGAATCAAGACAATTGTTGATCTATTCCATGAATCTGGAGTTGCTTCTCCTTCTAATATCCCATTAAACAATTTATGTAGTCTCAGAACTATCCAAGGTTTGAAATCCTTATAAAATTCTGCTGGTAACCCATCCTCACCCGGTGCTTTGTCTATTTTTACCTTTCTAATCACCTCCTCAATTTCCTTTACTGAGATTTCTTCCTCCATTCTATTTCTATGTTCTTCTGTTATTAATGTAATTTGCTGTCTTTCAAAGTAATCTCACATTTTTCCCAAGTTTACCTCCTTCTTTGAATACAAATCTTTATAAAAATTTTCTATTAGTTCTGCTTTTTCCTTCCTTTTGTTACATCTTTTTCCATTTTTATCAATCAAGACCCCCACCTGACTTTTGTTTTTCTTATCTCTTGCTGCTTTAGCTAATAGCTTAGAATTTTTATTACTGTATTCAAAGTATTCTCTTTTTTAAAAAATCAAATCTTTTTTGACCCTATCTATATCCTTACCATCTAATTCCTTCTTAATTTTTTGAATTTCTTGATCTTTATTCCTTGCATGTTCCGAGTGAAGCTGTTTTAACTGTTTTTCCAATTCCTGATACCTGTTGTTAATCTGTCACTTTCTCAAACTATTTATTTTTATGGACTCACCCCTAAAAATTGCTTTCATCGTGTCCCAAACAACACCATAACTGACCTCATTATTATCATTCCATGTCCAATTTTCCTCCCATTTCTCCATTATTTGTTTTTTCATAGCCTCCTCTTTAAAGATCTTGGCATTATATCTCCAAATATATCTTTTTCCTTCTTCGTCCAATTTTATATCTGTAATTATCTTTGCATGGTCTGATTCTTTAAATGTTCCAATTTTAATATCTTCTATTGTTTTGTCCAAACCCTTCTGTGACAAATATATAATCAATTCTCGAATACATATTATGGACTTGGGAATAATATGTATATTCCCTTTCCTGGCCCTTGAGCTCTCTCCACACATCCTTTAACCCCATTGATTTACTCCATTCATCTAATATGTGCTTTTTGCCTTTCTTTTTGCTGCTTGTACTATCAATATCTGATCTTAACATATTGAAATCATCCCCTATGACCATATTTTTTGTTCCTTCCTTACTTAAAATTATTCCCATCTTGTCTAAAAATTCTTCTTGATTATTATTTGGAGCATAAATATATTCCCTTTAATAATCAGATACCTCCCCTCCGGGTCAGCTATAGTTTTAATCACATTAAAACCCAATTTTTCCAAAATCAGAGTTGCAACTCCTCTCGCTTTAGAGGACCCGTAAGCTTTTTCATATATTTCCATACCTCTCACAACTAATTTATTTGTATCTGCCGATTTTTGATGGGTCTCTTGTAGAAAAATAACATCAGCTTTGGCTTTATTAAGCGCTATTTGTAATTTCTTTCTCTTCAAAGCGTTCCCTGTTCCCTTCACATTCCATGATAGTAATCTTAGAATCTTAACCATTTATTATTACTATAAACTCCCATTCTTTCCATTCCTCCCCAGACGTGTTCCCACTATCCCCTACAAGGTTCCCGAAAAAAGAGTTAATTAAAAAAGAGTAAAATAAGAGCAAAAAATAATACTGTAAGTACTTACAAAAGAGAAACATAAGAAAAAAATAACATTTAAAAAATAATAAAAAAACTTAACTATCCTTCCTTCTTCAACTACCCTCCCCACACCTTTCTTCAAGATGTCACCTCTGTCATCCAAAGAGGGGAGGGGGACCAGGGAAAAATGGCATTAAGTTCTTCTAGTTGCCCCCTCCCTCTGCCAATAATTAAAAGTTATATGATATAATTATTCTACTATTTCAACGCTCAATGACTTTGAAAGATCTGCTCCTCCCGCCGCTCCCTCCACCTCCTCTTCCACATTCAAAACTGGCCCCAACACCCCAACTGCATATAAATCTGTTCTCAAAGCAATCCATTCCTTTGCGGCCACCTTGATCAATCCAATCTGTGTCAGGTATTGCAGTACATCAGTCTTCTCATCAAGAACATGCCATTTTTTATCGTAAAAAAATCTCAGCTGTTGTGGAAATCTCCAATTATATTTGATATCATTGGCAATCAGCAATTTCGTGACAGGCTTCATCATATATTTCCATTTTCTCTCCTCGGGTACTATGTCATTGTAGATTTCCACATCAACCCCCTCTATCTTTAGAATGCCAGACCCTGCTTGCTTGATGTAAGCCATCAACTTCAACTTGTCCACCCAATTTGCAAATTTAACCAAAACATTCCTACGTGATCTCCTATCTCACCTTCCCCCCACTCTGAATACCGCTCCAATGTCCTCTGGGACAAAGTCTTTTCCCATTTTTAAAGAATTCAGCCAATCTACCACTCTGTCCTTAAGCCTGTCTGGCATTCGTTCCACCATCATACGGATCACAATGTTCTGTTTTCCCCACCCCTCTTCCACTATCATCATTTTTTTCTCTTGAACTGACACCCTTGTAGCAATTACATGTTCTTGAATCAAAAGTTTATTCACTGTCAACTTAGTTTGATCTAAATCATTTTGCATTGTGTCAGTAATCATTTTAATTTTTTTTGTATTCTCTATGACCTCTTTTTGCATATCTGATAGGGTCCTGGTCAAGCTTTCATGCTGTAGCTTGGCCAGCTCCCTGTCTTTTTTCATTTCTTCACAATTATTCTCAACAGTTTTATTCAGCTTTTGCATTGCCACCTGACTGTCATTAACATTTTTAGCCAGTTGCTGTAAAATAGCACATATATTGTCCATTCTTTCAGGTAACTCAAGTACACGCCCTCCTTCAGCTGCTTGAGAATCTGTTGCTGCTGCTGGAACATCCATAGTCAGTGATGGTGTATGTCTTTCCTTGTCCTTCTGTTCTTTTTCTTTTTTCTCCCTTCTTGTCTTTGGTTTAACCACCTCCTCCTCTTCCCTGACCTTCCCCCCTCCATTCTTTATACAACCTCTAACAAATTATTTTCAATATATAACTCTACAAAATTCAATAATCCAGTTGTATTATCAGAATTAAGTATAATATTGTTTCAGTCTAAAATCATGTGTACTCTCAGCTTAATAAATTTCAAAGATACTGATTTTAAGTAATAATACCTTTAAATCCCTTTTAATCAATTGACCAGCCCCTCCGATTAAGTTTTGCTAAAAATACTAATTCCCAACTGATTACCAATTAACACAAACCCTAGCAACAATGAGGGTTCTGAGAGGGGTCAAATATAGTGAGAGACAATCAAGTGAAGCAAGTAAAATTACTAAAGAAAAGGGAAAGATAAAGGAAGAGAAAGACAATTGAACTTACTAGGGAAAGCCTCAAATAGAAACAGGAGGGGAGGGGGAGGGAGGAGAAGAAAAAAAGAGCAGTACAGACAAAACAGAGGTAAAGGTGTCAAAAGATTAAATCCAAATATACAAACTGCACTCCATTTACGTTTCTTTCTAAAACTCTCTTTAAATCCTGTTTAGTAAAGAGAGGGAAAGAGAAAGTTCAAAATCCCACCAGTCTCTTTTAATCTTCTTTGTCTTCTTGCTCAGTTAGGTTTCGCTTTGATAACTTTTAAGTTTCGATTTTGTCCGCCATTACAGTTACTAAGCAGAAGCTTTTCCTTCTTTCAGTCGAAAGTATAACAAATTTAATCAAAACCCCACTGCCTCTTCAATCTTTAGTGAAAGTCCACTTCTTAGTTTATTCTCTTGAAAAAAAAGGACCCTCCAATACAGCTCTCCAACTCCTCCAGGAATTTCTTCTTCCTTCCCCCTCCTTCTCTCTCTCACCCCCTCAGCACACAACAGTCCATCGTCCTGTTTTTCAGCGCCCCGTCCATCTCCCAATATAATTCTCTCAGATGACTCACCACAACCACGCTTTTATTTTTCCTTCGCGAGATCTGCTTTCCTCGGATCCCAGGGCTCCTGGTGCGGCTCAACAGGCAGTAGCTCGAGCCTGAAGCCTCTTCCGAGACACTGACTCTCCCCACCACCCAGAGCCAGCACCTCCTGAGCCCCGCTCTCCACAGTCCTTCACAGGCTGTACGATCTCAGCGTTAAAAATAGTCCAGACAAGACAGCCCAAGCTCGGACTCCGGCACCTCAATCACCTCCAAAAGAGAAGTTTTCTTGTCTTCCAGCTCCAGCTCTGAGCCGGCTCCACGGGTAGCGGTTCGAGACGGAAACTCCAAATCTCCTCGCCACCCGGAGCTCGCACCTCAATAGCTCACTCTCTCCACTGTCCCAATATTCAGCCAAAAATCAAGTTTTCTTTATTTTTTATATTTAAAAACTCATTGATTCCACATTGAATTGGTGGAGCGGAAGAGAACCGATGTTCCCACTACGCCATCTTAACTCCGTCCCCTTACTTATACTTCCAAGAGCAGCGAGGGCAGCATGGGCCAGATGAACTGGTGCCACAGGACAGATCTGGCCCTTGAGCTGCAGTTTGGGCACTCCTGTTTTACTCCCTCTTCATTCCATTTTCTTACACTCCTGGGACTTCAGTTCCCTTTTTAACCTTTTGTTTGTGGTGAGTCAACAATTCTTTTATATAATAGACAGCTTCCTTCTCATATATCCATTGCTGAAGGGAGTGGTAGCTTAATGCATCTAATCCAATTTAATCAGGTAGCATCTTTACTTTTTCTTTTCTTTTTAATGCAAAGAATATATTCCTTCACTCTGCACTCTTCATTTTTGTGGCTGGGGAATGTTGACTTTTTAAGCCTCATTTCCTCTTGGTTTCCCTTTTCTTAACTTGCAGCTTACCTTTTTGCTCCAGTCTGTTGTTCTTCTTCCCTTGATCCTGGCCTCACTAATCACTGCTCCATCTGATCTTTTTGCCACTGGATTATTCTTTGATTGTAACAAGCTTTCTCATGATCTCATTTGCCAGCTCCTGTTCATGCAATGACTTCCTAATATCTGGAATATACATAGCTTCCTTACAAGAGATGCATAGCCGTGCTGATGGACTGCTTTTCCTCACAGTTGGAAACATAACTTAAACAAACACTATACATACTAATTGCAAGCCTGTTTTTGGTATGCTTGTCCTGCTGTAGCCAAAATGGTGCTTTTCAAGAAGAAGAAGGAGGAGGAGGAGGGGAGGGGGAGGGGGAGGGGGAGGAGGGAGAGATGGCTTAGAATAATCTGAAGGCTGAGATAAGAGAGAAAGCCCTAGAACAGCTATATGTATATTTAAATATTTTAAATTTTTTATGAACTCATGAATTTTTAATGTTTTATAATATTGTGTTCATAGACTACCCATTGCGGTAATGTACTTTGTAAGCCGCCCAGAGTCGGGTCTTCCCGAGTGGGGCGGGGTATTAAATGCGAACAAATAAATAAATAAATAAATAAATATATGTGGATAGGTAAAGGTAAAGGTTTCCCTTGCTCGAAAGCCAGTCATATCCAACTCTAGAGTTCTGTGCTCATCTCTGTTTCAAAGCCAAAAAACCAGTGCTGTCTGTTTCTGCAGATGTTTCTGTGGTCATGTGGCAGGCATGACTAGACACCGGAGCACACAGATCGCTGTTTACCTTTCCATTGAAGTGGTCCCTATTTATCTACTTGCAATTCAAAGGTGTAGTGGGGGGGCACCCTGGGTGGCACTTTTTGGAGGCAGCAAAATTTCACAATAAATAGGGATCTTCCCTGACTGCAGGCATCCTGGGCCCTGCCCAGGGGGCAGCAAATTTGGCCTATGCCCTGGGCAGCTGAAACCCACGCTACACCAATGTTGTAATTTGTTGCTTTCAAACTGCTAGGTTGGCAGGAGCTGGGACAAAGACGGGAGCTCACTTCGTCCTGCAGTACTCCGGAATCGAACTGCTGACCTCCCACCTTCCAGTCAGCACCTTAGCCACTTGAGCCACTGCAACTTAATGGCTGTTTAGTTCTGGCTGCACCTTGGATTAAAGGTGGAAAAGAAATTATGGAATAAAGGAATGGTATATAATTGGATGGGTGACTGATTGAATCTGTGAACTCAAGTGCTGTATACTTCATACACATTGCAAATCAAACCTGTGGTATATCTTTTCATACCCAAGATAATTCTGCAATGTTTTATAACACACTAAGTCCCAGTCAGCAAACTTTCCTTCCCATAATTTAGTTTCTGCTTTCCCTGTAGCCGAATATCTGGGATTTCACACACTGAACTAAATTAGTGTTTGCATGTGGAATTGGAACTGGTGGCTGATTCCAGGGAAAATGTATTATTGTTTATATTCCCCATGTCAGGGTTAAAGTTTTGGCTTGTCCACATGCCTCCCTGCCCCCCAAAGTTGGCTTATCAAATTTGAAACCTCTATTATGAGGTTTTCAAATTTTTTAATATAATAAAGTGAACAGTGAGCTAGCTGTATCCTAGATGACTGTCCAAGCTGAGGTTTGAAAACATTTTAAAGGCTTTCCCCTTATTTTTGTAAATTGTTTGACCACTTTGTACATGCTCCAGAGGAATCCTAACACTCCATCAGTTTTGAAGGAGTTACCGGCTGTTAGTACCTTGATGTGGGTAAACTTTCCCCTTCCTTTTTAAAATGTGCCTTGCTTCTTCATCTGTGGGGTTGGGTGTGAAAAAGTAATTAATAGGCCATGACAAGGAAGAGAATACATCATACTAGAATTGTGGAGAAATCATTCCTTTGCTGAAATTTCAGTTGAACCTGGCCACCTTTCCAAGCACTGAAAAAACATCTCAAAGATTTTTCAACTCCCTCAAGATTTACCACTTCTAGCATAAGATATTTTCATCATCACTTCTGAAATTTGAATGAAAATGGTTTTGTATAGAACACCCATCTCTGTGAAAAACTAATATATTATTCCCTGTAAAAAGCTAAGCCCTATAAAGCCAGGTCCAATACACCGTAAGCGTAACAGGATAGGTGGATTACTCTCAAAGGCACAAACAATTCTCTTAATGATAATATTTCTACTGTCAGACAAAAGTTACTGCATTTTTCAGTACCACACATTTAACCAAAATGCACAAAAACCTTTTACAAAATATATTTTCTTCAAAACCAAATGCAAAGCAAAAGAGAAGAGTCTTATGATGCCTCAAGTAAGGAATTTTTTTAAAAAGTGGCAGGTAGAGTCTAAGGACACTACCACTGGGTGATTTGTTTCATGAATTCAAACCACAGCTGAGTCGTTGCTGATGGCGACAAAGACCCTGCTGCCACCCCTCTCAAACCTATTTACTTCCGCATCCAGTGAGAAGGCGACAGTTGGATACTTTTTTTTTTGAAGGAAGGAAGGTTAGAAAGAATGTGTGTGTGGGGGGGGGACCCACCCGGCAGTGAAGAGGCGAGCCAGAAGCAGAAGAAGCAAGTGAGAACTTTTTAAAGTTCTTGCTCGCCTCTTCACTGCCGGGTGGGTCCTGATACCCCCCCTCCCAACTTTCTTTCTTTCTTACTTTCCTTCCTTCATGAAACAAATACATTGACAGCCTGTTTACTTCTGCATCTAGCAAGAAGGCAAGAGTTGGAGAGAGACTTTTTTTTGAAGGAAGGAAGGTTAGGAAAAAAGTTTTTTTGTTTTAAACCTTCATATAAAATGTTTCTGAAGTCCAATCCAAATTGTATAAGTGTCACAAGAAAGGTTATTTTGTCCCCTATCCATCATACTTTGGATCATTTTGATCGATTGATGGGTTTGGTCACTGGCTCACCACCAACTGCCCCTCCCCCTGAAAATGTCATTTTTATGAGTCACATTTTTCCTTAATATCTTTGTTGTTGATTCCTGCTTTGGTGTTATTCTTCTCCACATGTTGTGTTCAAACTGTATCCAACTCGGGAAGTTGTCATATTCAGTTTCTAACACATTTTCCCTTTTATTTTTGTGTTTTTGTGACCTCCTTTGAGTGGGGTTTTTTTTTTTTGTAAAATGCTTCATAGTTTTTTCCAAAGTCCAATTTCAAATGTTATAGTGTCACCACAAAAGTTATGCTTTCCTCTTTCAAACACACTTTGGGTCACCAGGATCGATTGTGTGGTTTGATCACTGGGTTGCTAAAAACTGACACCCCCCACACGAAGATTGCATTTTTTCAGGCAACTTTCAGAAACAATGACATCATCGTTTGGTATTTTTGGCCAATGGCTCTTTACATTTCTGAAAGTCACCGAGACGAGCTTTCAGTTGATGTGGCCATTATTTTTGTGGGTGCTTTAGTTTTGTGGTGACAGCTCATCAAATGTACATGATTTTCGTTACATTGCAAAAGCTGGCAGACCACCCAACTGAAACATAAGATGTTCAGTGAACTCACATCAAATATATTTTCTTGTTAATATCTTGAGGATGACTTAATAGAGTATGTGCAGCCAACATTTACATAAAGATGAGGAACCTTTATTTAGAAGAGTAAGCAGTTGAAAGAAGGGATATTTAGACATTTAGCCTAGTACTATAAGTGTCTGATTTTAAAGCTTTTTGAGGCTGCAACTCAGTTTAAAATAAATACCTGTAAGTATCCTCGTTTTAAAGGGAAGCTTACTTGTGTTTAAATAACTCTCCAACCGATTTCAATGGCACTTCTTCCATATCTAGGCCAGACATGAAACTGCCAAAATAAAGGCACCAAAAGGTGTTTAACATCTGCTGGACTGTGCTCTTTGTGCTTAGCAATTCTAGAAAAACAGAATGATTTCCTTTTAACATACAGTGTAAGTAATTTATCTCTTCTTGTTTCAAAGGGGAATTCACAACATAAATATTTCTTTTAAATTAACCTTGAAGGTTTCAGACCTCTAGAAAGTATTTCTGCAGGGTAGCTTATATTGCAGAAAATACATCATAAAAATGACACTACTTTTATTATATATTAGTAGAATACTTCATCTGTTCCACTGTAATATACTACCACTCCTATGTTGGTTTGATGATGGATTGCTTGGTGAAATAAGGTCAGCTGTCAAAGCTTCCTTTCAGAGCCAGAGACTTTGAAAAGTTTTCATGAGATAAGGGAAGAGTTCTTTTCATGCTTAAAAATACATTTTAAAGTAATTTTTGAAATGGTGTCCATGCTAGTTTGTGTTTTAAGCATATCAAAGAGTAAAAAAAACAAAGGACAAAAAATGTTGTGGCAATTTAAAGATAAACACAGTAACCCATCTCAAGGGTTTGAATATTTGTCAAGGGTTTCTGACACATTATTTAATTTGATGCACCACAACTAATAGGTTGTTATATGCTGCTATATACTTTATGTTGTATGTTATATATTGTTATATTATACCACCTTTATAATAGTCTTTCTAGAAACTACTTCAGTAGAATTCACATCCACAGCCTCAGACTACCTCTCAGAACAAAGAAAAAACTTGGTGCCTGGCCTGGGCCACTAACACAATAGATGCAAGGCCTGAAGTGTAAACTCATTAGCAAACGTGTAATGCCAAAATGGTTGTCTTGCATTCATCAACTAACCATTTGCAATTTAAAAGAGCAAAGCTTCGCAGCTAATCTGAAGAACAATTATTACCCATTGTAAAAAAAATACCCAACCCATATTGACTTGTATATTTATCTGTTATGCTAGTAGCACTGTGGTCACTAGAAGGTCAGGGTTCTATACCCAAGTGCTGCTTTTTAACCCAATTTATATATACATTTATTTATGTATCTGTTATGTTTACCATTCTGTACTTCTGCATCTGATGTGTATAAATTGATGCCTAAACCCCCACTCTTATGTCTGTTGAAGTGCACTTGATCCACGAACGCTAACATTAAATTATAGCAGTTAATCTTTAAAGTGCCACAGGTTGAGAATCCCTGCTCTATAGGATTAGTGTGTGTCTGTGTGTGTGTGTGTGTGTGTGTGTGTGTGTGTGTGTGTGTGTGTGTGTGTGTGTGTGTGTGTGTGTGTGTGTGTGTGTGTGTGTGTGTGTTTTCCACCTCCCATTACGCCCTGCCACCCCACGGGACCGCCGTCAGGCATTACTTCATGGGGGGCAAAATGGCTATTAAAAATCCTCCTCCAATTTGGCTCCTTGTCTTCCTTCTCCTCTATGTCTCTGGCTGCCCTCTTCACAGTCTCTCCACACGTCTAAGTTCCAAGATGACCCCGGCTGCATAATTGGACACCGCGACCCAGGTAGTTTCCCAACTCAACATCTCACTGATGATATCTTCTGGAGACAGCTGTTGTCGAAAATGCCCCTGTAGAATTTCCCGTTCTGCAACAAAGTGTGGACAATGAAAAAACACGTGTTCAGCATCTTCTTGCACGGGCTGGCAGACGGGGCATGAAGCATCATCATCCAGCCTGAAGCGGTGTTGGTAGGCTCTGAAGCAGCCATGCCCTGTCAACAGCTGTGTGAGGTAGTGGTCCACCTCTCCATGCTGTCTTGTCGACCATGCCCTGATGTCTGGGATAAGGCGATGAGTCCACCGTCCCTTGGTTGATTTATCCCAGATCTGCTGCCATTGTGTTATCCTCTCTTTCCTGGCTTCTATGGCAATTGTGCATCATTCCTTCTCCTGGTTTTCTCGCCTCTGTGTGTGTGTGTGTGTGTGTGTGTGTGTATGCCATTCTTCTTCTTCTTCTTCTTCTTCTTCTTCTTCTTCTTCTTCTTCTTCTTCTTCTTCTTCTTCTTCTTCTTCTTCTTCTTCTTCTTCTTCTTCTTCTTCTTCTTCTTCTTCTTCTTCTTCTTCTTCTTCTTCTTCTTCTTCTTCTTCTTCTTCTTCTTCTTCTTCTTCTTCTTCTTCTTCTTCTTCTTCTTCTTCTTCTTCTTCTTCTTCTTCTTCTTCAGCTGTCATATCCATTCTGGATATTGGCTATAATCACTGCAATAGTCTTCCTCTTCTTAACTCCTTGGAACAGTTCTTCCGAGGACATGCCACACCAGTCTCTCAGGTTCTTCAGCCATGAAGTCCATCTACGTCCAGGGCATCTCTTCCCAGGGATCTTTCCTTGCAGAGCGAGTTGGAATATTCTATATTTTATTTTGTTCCTCATGATATGGCCAAGGTCTTGGAGCTTTCTTTGCTTGATGGTCTTAAAGAGTTATTTTTCTTTATCCACCTGGCACAATACTGATTTAAAGGACAGCCACCCTCTCAGTTTTTAACTTATAATCTGTGTGCATTGTGTGCACTGTTTTAACTTTTTATAATTTTAAATTTAAATATTAAGTTTTTAATATAGGCTTACCCTACGTTTTAACTATGATGTAAGCTGCCCAGAGTCGGGTTCACCCGATTGGGGCGGGATAGCAAATGCAACTAATAAATAAATAAATAAATAAATACTTCTACACAAGTCACATGATCAACTCATGATATCCTCAGCAGCTGTCTGTAGATCCACATTTCCACTGACAAATGTCAATTAAATAACATATTTTCCTCTAAATTTTATATTTAAGCTTTTCTTTTGATGTAAAACATAGTGTGTATGTGTTATGGATGTGAAACCTGATTATGTTTGGAGTATGGTTCAGTAAAAGTGATTGAAGAATTGATAATATTTGTGCTGCTTTTCTACATTAATTCATGTATGCATGCTCCTTTTTCATTATGATTTAGTGCACCGATGGGGACTTAACTTTGGCCATCAACAAAGCCAAAAAAGTGGGATCATTTTGGCAGTCCAGGGTTTGGTCAGGGGATGAAAGAATAATAATAATTATGGTTTTGTGGTCAAAATCCTGTTAGAATTCACAGAGGATAACAGCTCCGTTTACAGATTGTTTTCTGATTGCTATAGCAAACTTTAGCTTGAGGTTATGAAAAGCAAAGGCTGGGAGAAACCTGCTGTACAACTTTACACTCATATAATCTGCATCAGATACTAAAACCATTCAAATTAAAACCATAGAACATGTCCTATTCTCCTGTTTGACGTTGTGAGGTTCTCTAGAGCTCTCTTTTACTTTGGAGCCTTTGGGAACATTGGGGCATGGGATCCCAGCAAGATCAGGACTGTTGCTGACACAGATTGAAATTAAAATCTATACTAAACACAAAGAAAGAAGCAAAACTAGATCCAAAATTATATTGGGGAGGTTATGTGTTACTGGTAAATAAAACTTCTGTTAAAACAACAGACAAGCACACTAAAATAAGCATTTTATTTATTTATTTATTTAAATTTGTTTATCACCCTCCTCCCCGAAGGGACCCAGGGTGATTCACAACATGTCAGCATTGACAACAATTTAAAACCAGTTCAAAAATTAAAAGTTTTAAAAGAAGCTTAAAAACTTAACATTAAAAACTAGGCATTGTAGCTAGGAGGCATTGGGGGTAAATTTGTTCAAACCATCCAGCCGGCTGGGGAAATTGATCCATCCATTCCCCAGACCTGACTTGCCAACCAGGATTTCACTCCTTTCCTGAAGGACAGCAGTTCCGTCTGCAGGCGTAGTTCTATTGGGAGGAGGTTCCATAGGGCCCGAGCAGACACTGAGAAGGCCCTCCTTGTAGTGCCAGAGAGGTGCGCCTCTCTGGCCGATGGCACAACCAGAGAGCCTCTCCGGTCCACTCTGGTGGGACAGACAGATGTCCTTGGGATGATGCAGTCTCTTAAGTATAGAGTAGGAAAGGATGTTGGACGGCAGCTGAAAAAGAGGATTTAGGCGTGAATAAAGGAAGAAGTTATACAAGTTACAGTAAACTAAAAACTCCCAGCAAACTCCACAAAAAGTTTGTTAAAATGTTTCTGGTACAAAAAAAGAGAGAATGAGTATAGCTTAGTCACCATCTCTCATTCTTTTTATAAAAAAAATTCATTTTTCACCCAATAGTGCAAACACAATAAAGAGTATTTTATGCCGAGTTATTCTTCCTAAGCACTGAAAGATTCTTGTATCAAAGTTAAATCTTCAATTCTAATACACAAAATCCAGGTTTCTCCTCCTCTTCTCCACAATGGAATTTTGTTTGAATGGTACTTTTTAAAAATAACATTAACAATATATTGATACTCATATTTTATCTTTTTATCTAGTATTTACAGTATTAATGAAAACTATATCTGTACCTATTGTTTCTGTTGTTTCCACTCGTATATTGCCCCATAGAGCGAAGCACTCAGTTCACAAGGTAATTGTGTAAACTACAGTTTGTTCCCAACAAGCTGGGTAATCATTTTACCAGCCTGAGAAGGATGGAAGGCTCAGGCAACCTTGAGCCTGGCTCATCAACTTTGTGCCCATTAAGATCAAACTCAGATCATGAGCAGATTTTTGACTGCAGTTCTGCAGCTTAACCAATGCATCACTGTGTCTCTTTCTACATTTGTATTATTACTGTGAAATTACTTATCAGCTATTTCCTTAAGATCACAAAAACCAGAACAGAACATCTCAACCCAAGCCAGTATAGACAAATTTGTGGGATAGTAGGAAATTCAGTTTAGCAACATCTGGATTGACATAAATCCTTTGTCCATGAGTGATACAGATAACATTCAGCAAAAACAATTTACAAATTGCATTTAAAATAGGAAGGCATTCTTATCTGTTTCCATTCTGTGCTTTTGCTTTGTGGAATGTAATAGTAATAAACAATAACAGAAGAGTTACTAAAATATCTGTTAAAACAGTAATGGATTTTTTCCTTCCCTAAAAAGCATGGAATGGAGCTTGTCTTTTGATTAAAGAAAGACATTTCATTTGATGATGGTGAAAACATGAACAATGACATAGAGTTCACTGAGAAGGAAAAACAATGTTGTGAATCACAAAAGCCCAAACAATGCAGATTGATATTGAATGAGATCGCCATTATTTTAAAATATTCTCTGTGCTAACTGACAAGACTCAGATTTTGTTTCCTGTAATTAACAATACCCAAATAGCATGTTCCTGCTTGGGTCTAGGTTACATACACAGCTTTATCATATTAGTTGTGTATAGTTGAATACCATATATAGATGGTAGTTGAATATATAAAATCGCCTCTAAAAAGCATTGGCTTGGATCAAGATGACCAGTGTAATCCTGAACATACATTAGTTTAGATGGATTACAGAATTAATATGATATTGAAAGTAAGTATTTGTAAGTAGAAAACAGGGGAGAAAATGTTGGCTGAATAGCTCTGACTATGGAGCCAGAGGATGGGAGTTTAGTTCTTCACTATGTGTCCCCAGAAGAGTTATTCTATGTGGCCTCAGGCAAACAGTACATCCTAGGGCAGGGAGTGGCCAATTATTTTTATGTTGTGGGCCTGACCATGCCCCCAGACAGCTGAGTGGGCTGGACCATGTCACCCGGAAGCAGAAGCAGGTACCTTTAGGGCTGTCATGGGCATATTTCATGGCTGACATAAATGTGCCTGCTTCCCTTCTGGGTGCTGCGGAGGCAGCAATGGCCCAAATGGAATGGGATCATGGACAGGGTCTGGCCCCTGGGCCATAAATTGGGAATCCCTGTCCTAGGGCAACCCTAGAAGAAAATCTCCTTCTACATACTCTGTACCTATAAAACCCTGAAAAGTGTTGCCATAAATCTGAATCAAATTGAAAGCATAAACTATTTTTAGAAGATAAAAATAATGAACTAGGTACAGCACTGTTGCTGCCATCCTATATCCACATATCCGAGGATTAAGTTGAATTATATTTCATAGGATTTACTTAAAAGCAATCTCTTTGTCAATTGTTTGATGTTTAAAGTGTTGTTGAAAACTCTTCATGGGGGGAAAAACAGGAGAAAAAGTGGGCCATAAATCACAACTCAGTTTCATGGTCTTATACAAAGTTATGTCACTGGACCATGCAGTTTTGGAGATGAGTCTTTTTAGCATTATCTGGGGATACAATGGACCAAACCTAGAATCTTTTACATGTAAAAAATATTCACCACCCCACATAGTAAATTTAAAAAACCTATGCACCAAATAATTATGATACAGGGTTCCTCAACCTTGGGCCCCCAGGTGTTCTTGGAGTTCAATTCCCAGAAGCCCAAGTCAGCACATCTGATGATCAGGACTTCCGGGAACTGAAATCCAAGAACATCTGGGGGGCCAAGGTTGAGAAGCCCTGATCATATTCAATTGGATGGAGATTGTATAGTTTTCTGGTAAGTTCTGGATTCCAAAACTTTTTCCAAGAAAAAATTAGAGGTCGAGTCAACAACAGAAATAACAATTACAGGACATTTCATTGAAAAGTAAAATACAGATATGGAGTCCCTGCTCCTTGACTGCAATCCCTGCATGAGTAGATGGGCATTCCAGAAAGTATCCCAATTTTTTTTTATTTGTACTGCAGAAAACCACTATTGTAATGAGTAACAGTGTTTTTCCCAGGTATAAGTACTAAATTCATGGGATTAAACCAAGAGTAGGAGCAACGTAAAGGAAAGGTTGCTCTTGCTCAAAAGCCAGTCATGTCTGACTGTAAGGTTCAGTGCTCATCTCTGTATACAGCCAAAGAGCCAGCACTGTCTGTGTCTCCAGACATTTCCATGGACATGTGACAGTCATGACTAGACACCAAGAGTGCATGGAACCAATGTTTACCTTCTCACTGAAGGGTACCTATTTATCTACTTGCAATTTCTTGCTTTCAAACTGCTAGGTTGGCAGGAGCTGGGACATAAACAGGAGCTCACCCTGTCATGCAGTACTCAGGTCTCAAACTACTGACCTGTCGGCCTTCCAGTCATTATCTTACCCATTTGAGCCACTGCAATCCCCTTAGACTAGGAGTACAGGCAGCATTATTATCTGTGAATGACTTCAGAAATGTTTCAGAAAGTTCTGCCTCTCTCTTGCTACAGTATTGGGACCATTATGATTTTCTGACATTGGGCGAAACAGCTCTAAACAATGGTGCTGAGGATTTCTCAAAGCAGGGGGAAAATGCTACTTGTCACAATTGCTTGAGAATGGCTATCCCCATAATGAATATCTCCCTCCATCACAGTGTAAAATCTATACAGTATGTTCAGATCACGCAGACTCATTGTGAAAGCTGTCTGCATTTATGGGATAATGTTTCTTCTGTCAAGGTCTGCTGAAGGCATATGATGAATGTTTCATATTAACAGCCTATCACTTCCTAACCACAATCATCATGTGGATTATGTGATTGTATGAATCTGCCCAATGAATGGGATGGGATGCAGATTCCATGGCAGGGTCATGTTCTCTTGGATAGAAACATGAAGCAATAAAGAGGCATCTATCTGCCTGTCACCCTCTATCAAGACAGTGTATATTTTTTTTTGCAGGTCTGTCCTACCATCTGTAAAACAAATGTTGACAGCAAGTATTGTTTGATTGAGGCCTTAAGAGCAGCCCTGGAAGCCCCATCCATCTGTTTGATGCAAATATGTATTGCTGGCTGGATTTCTTTCCAGCCAAAGAGCTCGAGGCTGTCACTGCTCAGTCACACTCTCTTCACCTGCTACCATGTGAAATGCAATATGTGCAATATGTTTGGAATGAATATGTCCTGAACCCTCAGAGTGTTAGACTATTGAATACAGTAAGGGTAAAAAGGACATGGACACACACACATACACAGAGCAGAGCCAAGGATCTCTAATTGAACACATTGGTAGCCCGAGGCACTTCTCATCAGAGTAGGAAGAGACAGATGTTATGCTGTCAGACTTCATGGATATAATCAAAATGATACATGCATAGTAAATCTACAAGAAAAAAATATCAAACAAAAGAACATGAAAGACCCACTCATATATTGGTTGGTTTTACACTGAATTTCTCAAAATATTTTTGAGAGAAATTTGAGTCAGAAGATAGTGGTAATCCATTTTTACAGGCCAGAGAAATGACATGCAGAATTGATTATACTGTTGTCTAACTGCATGCCATGAAGTCAATTCTGGCTTATGATTACCCTTTCCAGGGTTTTGTAAGTAGACAGTACTTAGAAGTAGTTTACCATTCTTTTCAAGGGTTGTCTTGGGACTGTCCAGTTTGCCCAGGGCAACACAAACTGGCTATATTCCCAGGAGGCACAGTAGAGAATTGAACTCTCAACTTCTGACTACAGTCAGATAACTAACTCACTGAGCTATTTAGCCAGTTGTCTAGTGAGCTGAAAACATGGAAGTTGCTACAACTGTTGGAAAATGAATACAAGTTCTTATTTTATTTAGACCGAGAAACTGTAGTGTACTAGAATAAATATTTTCTCCTGTTTTGTTCTTATTTATGTTTTTATTGCCCTATGGGAAGCCATAGCCTTGAATTCATAAAAGCTGAGAATTGCTGTTGAAAAACAAACATTTTGAAGATCACTCACTTATAGTCAGGAGCAACTTGACAGCATGTAACAACAACATTATTTTTATATCTTGTCAGGTTGCCTCATATGGTGAATCTATGAATTATAGTGACCTTCAAAAAGGCCTGTGAATAATGTTAGTTGTATTAACTTCATTGAATATAGTAAAAGAACATATAAACCCTAGACTAATTTCTGATCTATCCAAGAAAACATCTACAGTATCAATTGCTGAATGCTAAATCCATATACAGTAAAACCTTGTATAATGAAAAAACTCACTTCCGCAGAGCTATTCACTATGTTTTTTTTCCCGTTATATGGATCCTATGGGTGACGCATGTATAACAAAAAAAAAATGTTTGCTATACAAATCATTATTGATGATTGCCCGCATAATGAATTTCCCCCCATTTACGGGATATTGACAATAGCGATTCATATAATACACCTTTTTTCCCCATTATACCGTGCATTGGCAATAGTGCAAAAATGCTTCGTTGTATAGATTTTTCATTATATGAAGCATTTGTTATACGGGGTTCTACTGTAAATGTAAACCTTATTGGTCTTCTCAAATAGGCATTTGTAACTGGATTTAAGATGCACAAATCAACAAATTAGGCATCTTGTGCTTATCATTTCTCACAGTGCTTTTGATATGATTGTGCTCAACATGGGGAAGAAATGTAGTTTTAATCAGCATTACTTCCATGAGCATTAAGACTATATTTTCAATTAAGGATTTGAAAATGAGGGTTGAGATGTAGTGTTAATTTTATTGTGTAGGTCAACCCTCCCCATTCCTAAAGCAGCATGTCCAACTGTTTTAATATTCTCAACAGCAGCATGGGATAGTTACAGTTATGGTATACTGCTGAGGTAAATCGCCAAACAACAGCTAGCAGTAATGGCCTCAGTAGAGTTGGTGAGTTTTTCAAGTTGAGTGGCCATCAATAAGAAGCTATTCTCAGAACAATTCAAATGATTGTTACCTTATAGTGATGAAATGTTACTTTCCCAAAATAACTCCATTTGGGGCCATTTGTAGTTGAAAGCACTTCATGGATTTGGTGGGTAGAACTGATAGTATAAAATACTGTTATGTGCAAGGCGTGCTAGAAATAGTTTGTGGTTTCAGTTACGGTAGGTAGATTTTTGTGCTACTATTAGCTGAATCTTGTTGCTTAACACAGTAAATCACATTAGAGTAGGCTAATTGAATTAGTGGGAATTTGGCGAGTCCATGTCCCTGTAAATTCCATTGTTTTAAAAGGGTCTATTTATGCTACTTACCACTTATCCTGAATTAAGTAATGAAGCAATTTCTGAATGTAATAAATTCTTATTTAAACCGGATTGAGTTGACTTACTAGCTGTTTGCACTGACCAAATTGTTTATCTATATAGCAATCTCTAGCATGAAAAAAAATACCTTGTTGCACTCTCCCTAGAACTGTTAAAATGTGATGAAAATATGGGAACCATAATTAAGCATCAAAACCCAAATTAAATACACTGGGATTCAAAGCCAGAATTTTTTTAGTACAAAGCACTCAAAATTTGAATGTAAAATATAAGAGGAATGCTGCATGTTCTTTAAAAAACAAGAATCAAATGAATTTTTTACCTATCACCAGGTGAATCTGCAGTATATTATAAAAATATTGAGAAATAGCATCCTCAGGTGAAACTACTACTTTTTTTCACATGGAGTTTCTTAATCATATGCAACCTAGAATGTTAGTCATGCTGTCTGTGCATTGCCCTGCATTAGAACACAAAAATAACAGGAAGTGGTATTTTTATGTAAATTAAAAAGAAAAGAAAATGTGGAAGAAACTCTTTTTAGTTTTTGCGTTCTGTCATCAATGTTTAAAACACAGCTACTTAAACACAAAAGTTTTGTTGGAGTGAAAGAAGGGTGCATACAAGTTTTGTGTTATTTCATGTTTTCTTTTTTCTTTTCTTTTTTGTTTGCCCTTTCTTTCACTCTTTGACTATCTGAAACCAACCAGGTAATTTTTCAGTCAAGAGCATTGCAAGGGTTGCAGTCAGCAGACAATCACAGTTTCCAGGAGAAGGATCAATTCTGAAATTGTAAACGGGCTTGGATTGGCTGAAACTCATTGAGGAGGAGTGTTAGGGATTGTTGTTGGAATCTGTATCCATCTCCTGATACCCTATGTCAGTGATGACAAACCTTTTAGAGACTGAGTGCCCAAACACAGGGAGGGGTAGGATTATCTCCGTGCTGGGGGGGAAGTACTCCAATCGGACTGCTGGACATGGTGAACTCTGTGCTGGGGGAGGGATGAAGCACTCCCATTGGGCTGCTGGCAGGCATGGGCTGGGCCACTGGGACAGGGGGATTCATCCCTGTGCTCCATCGCCTCTGGTACCCTGGGGCACAAATAATAATTTTATTATTATTTTATCTGCCCACTGCGCTGCACTTTAGATTAAGCCATTGATCCAAGCTCCCACCTGCAGCTTCGAGTAAGGCTTATTCTAAAGTGCTGGACACCGAGTGGACCAAGTGAGGGGTGGTGACCAAGTGGTTCCAGGGGACAACCTTTTCTCCCATCCCTTGGTTGCTGCCCTTCACCCTGTCAAGTGCCCTCCCATTGTGCCCAGCACACTCCTGGGCAGAGGGGTAGGGCAAACTCTGTTCTGGGGCAACCTCTGTGGCATGTTTTGCCACCTCTGCCTTATGCCTTATATTGTGTTTCCTATGTCTGCCTGCCTGATTTGGGAAAAGACATCAAATTGTAGGGTGGATAAAATTTTCCCCATATTCTAGTTGTTTGGTTTGGGGAACTTTAGCTGTATTTCAAAACTTTATTTAGGTAAAGGTAAAGGTAATCCTTGCTCAAAAGCCAGGTGTGTCTGACTCTAGAGTTCAGTGGTCATCTCTGTTTATAGCCAAAGAGTCAGCGCTGTCTGCATCTGCAGACGTTCATGTGGACATGAAGTAGGGTGCTGCTTTCTCTGTTTGACTGATTGTTAAAACAATTGTGATGAGGCTAGTTATTGTACAGTAAAACTTGGTTCCACAAGTCTTTCTCTTATCTGATTTTTAGTGTTATCCGATGCATGTTAAAATCCTATGGGATGCATCGGATAACGTTAAAGTTCCATAGAGATACATTGTAACCGCAGAGGCTTTAGCGGTTGCTATCCTATGCATCCCATAGGATTTTAACATTATTCGATGCAACTCTCCCCCCAGATTACTTAACGTTATGTGATTTTAGCGTTATCCGAGGTAAACGTTATCTGAGGTATTACTGTATATTTATTATGCTAAAGGTTTATATTTTTCTTTTTGTAAGTTTTCTTTTTCATGTACTGCTCCTTGTTTTTTTAATTGATTGATCCTTCGCTAATGCTGCTCATCTCCATTATTTGGGGCAGGGGAGTAGTTTGTAAAGGTTTTGTAACAGCTTTTGGTTCTCTGCTATCTGCTTTGTCCCTGCTTTTTTTGGAGTGATATTTAAGGGTTCTTTAGAGCTTTTGGATAAGTGTAACTTAAGGGAATATAAAGAAATTAAAGAACTTGGAAGAGTTAGTGTCTTTTTTGTTTAATAAAAGGATTAATACACAAAAGACATGAAAAAGAAAAAGGACCCCTTAAAGGAACCTGGAATTAAACAAACATGGAAGTTTCCATTGTGCACATCTCTTTAAAAGGTGCCACTTACAAACAGTACCAGAAGAAAGATCTTCAAGTAGTAGCATCACATTCTTAAAACTTTTCTGAGTTAATGCCACTGAAAATATTTGTTTTGAGTGTTTTGCTATAATTTTTTTTAAAATCACAAATTTCTGAATATACAGAGGCAGAAAGCAAATTTCAGATGCTTTTCAAGATAATCTCTGCAATTAAATATGGACTTTATTAGCAGTTGCTAATGTTATTGCTAAATATTTGCCAATTATTTCAGAATAATGATCCCCTAGTATCTTTAAATCTGAGTATTGCCCTTGGTGATCCCGGCTAGTAAACAATACAGTGCTAAATTAAACATTAGTCCAAATAAAGGCAATCTAAATGGAATCAAAGACTGCAGTGGCTCAAGTGGCAAAGACACTGACTGGAAGGCAAAAGGCCAGCAGTTCGATACCTGAATGCTGCAGGACAGACTTTGTCCCAGCTCCTGCCAACGTAGCAGTTTGAAAGCATGAAGTTGCAAGTAGATAAATAGGGACCACTTCAGTGGGAAGGTTAACAGCATTCTATGTATTCTGGTGTCTAGTCATGCCTACCACTTGACCACAGAAACATCTGCAGAAGCAGACAGCACTGACTCTTTGGCTATGAAACAGAGATGAGCACTGAACCCTAGCGTTGGATACAATTGGTTTTCAAGCAAGGGTTACTTTTACCTAAATGGAATCAATAGGGCCTAGGGAAACTAATAGGTCCCTTTCATTTTTGATAGTCTAGGTGAAGACCCACAGAGTGGAGGCACCTTGTGAAATGTTGAGGAACTCTTGGAGAAGATCTTTAGAAGGCATAAGCAATTGCATAGCAAGTGAATTGCTTTATAGATCCTCCTATCTACCAGTGAGAACACTTCAGTGTATCAGACAAGATTTTTCATTGGACCTCTTCACTGGTTAAGATCCATCACTGAGGGTTAAGCTGCTGCTTTTTTCCAAGATGCATACTATTTTCCAAGGATGCCTTTCAAATTCTAAGTTGCAGCACATTAAAAATATTTAACAATTACAAATATTTAATATAAATGATGTGATTGTGAAACTAGGCATAATACTTTCCATTACAAAGAAACTGGCTAGAGACATCCCCTCAACATATTTTTGGCATGCTTTATTATTATTAAATTATTATTATTAAATTCAAATTTATATGCCGCTCTCCTTGCCGAAGCAACCCAGAGCGGCTAACAATGTTACAATAGAAAACATAATAACTAACATTATAAATGTTATAAATGTTAGTTTATAACATTATAAATGTTAGTTATTCTGACAATGTCAAAGCAACTTCTGTTGCACTGCATATATCTGCACATAGCATCATAGAGCTATGTATGTTATAAGTGTAATCTTCCTTAGCTTGACATAACTCTTAATGGTTACCCTTCATACTCTCATCATAACTGTATTGTAAAGTAGCTGTGAAGGCAGTAACTGACCTAAGGTATACTTATTTATTTTATTTATTGAATTTATTACCCCGCCCCACTCGGGAAAACCCGACTCTGGGCGGCTTACATCATGATAAATAAAAGTAGAGGATAAAAACATATAAAATCGTAAAAGTTTAAAAATTATCTGAAGCTAAAAACAGTGCAAACTGCACGCCAGTATTCCCATAGATCATGGATCAGCCCCCCAAAGCGGCACTCCTTAAATGAGCCACTTAGTATGGGAACCCATGTTCCCTAGTCCCCAGATATGTCCTGCCAGCCAGGTTTTCAGGCCCTTCCGGAAGGGCAAGAGCTCCGTCTGCAGGCGTAGTTCGGTGGGCAGGAGGTTCCAAAGGGTTGGGGCGGACACGGAGAAGGCTCTCCTCCTCGTACAGGCGAGGTGCGCCTCTCTCGTCGAAGGAACAACAAGGGAGCCTCTCCGATCCGCCCTGGTGGGCCGGACAGATGTTCTTGGGGTGACGCGGTCTCTTAGGTATCCTGGCCCACTACTTAAGCCAACAGGCCAGGTTTGTTTTTCCACAAAACTGAAAAATCTCAAGAGCTTCAGATCAAAATTACAAAGAAATGTCAATATTTGATCAGTTCTTATATTAAAAAGTCTAAGTATTATTTTCAATCATTTGCATTTCACAAATACTGAGTGGAGTCAACCATTTCACCATATGGGCAAAGGTTGTTTGGGGTGTTCAGATGGGGGAAGTGCACCAAATGGAATTTAGCCCTTCCCTGAAGAAGAAGAAGAAGAAGAAGAAGAAGAAGAAGAAGAAGAAGAAGAAGAAGAAGAAGAAGAAGAAGAAGAAGAAGAAGAAGAAGAAGAAGAAGAAGAAGAAGAAGAAGAAGAAGAAGAAGAAGAAGAAGAAGAAGAAGAAGAAGAAGAAGAAGAAGAAGAAGAAGAAGAAGAAGAAGAAGAAGAAGAAGAAGAAGAAGAAGAAGAAGAAGAAGAAGAAGAAGAAGAAGAAGCTCCTCTCCTATCCTCAAGTGACCTCAAAATGAGCAAGCCAAGACCACCTCATAAGGGGCAGCCTGGACATGCTCTAAATCTAACAAAACATACATGGTATTTGAGTATGTACTAAGACATCCATTTTTCTCATCATGCCTACAGATGAGCAAGAGCCAACATCTTCCTGTTTTCTTGCTCTATTGAGGAGCTCCCCCATGACTACGAATCTCTCTTCTTCTTACTCTTTAATCATTATTTAAATAATGTAATGGAGAGTCTAAGCAGATTGAGAGAGACAAATATTCTAAATTATGAATAGGGTTATACTGTCTGATGGACAACACAAAATTGCAGCATGTTAACTTGCAAGTACAGTGACCCATAGACCATAATACACTGAGAAATGAGGAGTATCATCCATTTCAATGAACTGTTGCGGCAACAGAGCTTGTTAGGTTTTCTGGGCCTATAGTCTCATAATTTACCAGACATATCGGTGGGGACAGGCTGGCTGGAAGCTATAGTGCAAATGAAGAATTTTTCTAAGCTCTTGTTAAAAGAATAATTTTAAAAATGGTATTTAAGTTTCCAGTTTATATTCCTAAGAGAATGTTTGCATGCTTGAATTATTTAAGAGTAATCCTCCGACAGCCATTGGCAGGACATAATTAAATACTAAACTCAAAGATTTTCTCATTTCAGTCTCCTTTCTTTATAGCTATAATGAAATTGTGTTTATGCAAACCCACACATCAGATATATCAGAATAATATGTTATTCAATTTCTGGCATGCTTAGTGTTATTAACTGTCTTCTTTAACTGCATAAAGATGCCAAATATATAAGGGGATCATATACTTACTTGTATAAAATCCTTGCCTTCTCATTAGGGAA
This sequence comes from Furcifer pardalis, assembly GCA_030440675.1. Taxonomy (NCBI): domain Eukaryota; kingdom Metazoa; phylum Chordata; class Lepidosauria; order Squamata; family Chamaeleonidae; genus Furcifer; species Furcifer pardalis. The sequence continues at coordinate 136,762,299 of CP126893.1, read as the reverse complement.
CAGAAGAAGATTGATATCATGGGGTTGCTCTGTGACATTGGAAAGAGGGAGACATGTGCATCAAATCAACATCACTGTAAATTTCATCAGAATCTATCCCAGAGGATCTTGTTAGAAGTTGGAAAAAATCTCTGGTGATTATATTTCACATTATTAAAAATCAAATATGAAAATATATCCAATTAAAAGTATGTCCATTTTGTGTTCAATTAGAAGACCATAGACAACATTTCTTTTTCAAGATCTGCAGAGATTTTAGCCTTTTTCTGTGAAAAGCCACAATCAACCTCACTAGAGCAGGATCCCTGAATTACAGCATATCTCAGAGTTCAATGGAGTGTAAAAAGACATGCATTTTGTACTATATAGTTGTGAATACCCTACTAGGAGAAAAGGCTAACAGTTCTAGATAAATGTATTTTCCTCACAATATGAGATTCTGTTTCAAAGAACACTTTGGAGATGAGTGATTGTGAAGTCATTTCCTTTCACGCCAAAAGGCAGAGAAGGCTGAGGGTTAGAGTGCCTAAGTTTAAAACCAACATGCTGGCAGACAACAACATGCTGTGTTAATGTAGGGAGATACAAAATCTGGCTCATTTTCTGGTCTGCCGATTACTACCAGAAACATATATGGCGGCGGCAGCAGCAGCAGCAGCTCTTGCTGCTGTTGCTGCTGCTGTTGTTGTTCAGTCACACAGTTGAGTCCGACTCTTTGTGACCCCATGGACCATCACATGCCAGGCTCCTCTATCCTCCACCATCCTCCTCAGCCCATTCAGATCTATGCCCATTGCAATGCCATCTATCCACCCCATCCTTTTCTCTGTTTTCCTTCTATTCCCAGCATCAGGGCCTTCTCCAGTTAGTCCTCTCTTCTCATTTGGTGGCCAAAATACTTGAGCTTCATCTTCAGTATTTGTCCCTCCAATGAACAATCAGGGTTGATTTCCTTCAGGATTGACTGACTTATTCTCCTTGCAGTTCAGGGGACTCTCAAGAGTCTCCTCCAGCACCACAATTCAAAGGCATCTGTTCTTCTGTGCTCAGTCTTCCTTATGGCCCAGCTTTCTCAGCCATACATTACTACTGGAAATACCTTTGCTTTGACTATGCAGACTTTTGTAGACAGGGTGATGTCTCTACTCTTTATTATGCTACCTGAGTTTCTCATTGCTTGCCTCCCAAGAAGTAAGCATCTCTTTATTTTGTGGCTGCAATTACCATCTGCAGTGATCTTGGTTCCCAGGAAAGTAAAGTCTGCTACCATGTCCATTTCTTCCCCTTCTATTTGCCAGGGAGTGGTGAGGCCATTTGCCATGATCTTGGGGGTTTTTTTATGTTGAGTTTCAGACCACCTTTTTCACTCTCTTCTTCCACCCTCGTCAAGAGGCTCTTTAAGTCTTCTTCACTTCCGCCATTCCGTCATCTGCATATCTCAGGTTGTTGATGTTTCTCCCAGCAATGTTAATTAGTTTTGGCCACAGACAAAACCAAGATGTTGGGTTCATTTTGGCACTTTAAAGTTTGATCTGGACACAAAAGAAGAAGAATGAAAGGTGGTTGGTCAGATTTTAAAAGTTGGTATTGTATAAATTGATCATCCTTATAACAGAGGAAAGAATTTTAGTAACATTGCTGGACAGGATCCTGTTGAAAGATAGCAAAATGCAAAAGCAAATCTCTGTAGATTCACCATTTTAGGGTCAGTCTTAGACTGGTTGTGAGATTGATCATATGATAATCGGCTGATTCCACTGATTTAGTGAGCTAACACTAATTGTCACATATTACTGGATCTAGATAAAGTGGGTGCCTTTCACTTCTTGTAAAGCAAATCAGACAATAAGCACAGAAAGACTGGCTATTTAAAAAACAACAACCCAGAGCTTCTTAGTTTGAAAGTCTTCTTTAGCAACATGCTAATAAACAAAGTCGCATCCAAAACCTACAGATAAGATATCTTTCTACAGCAAAGATATGCCACCACTAGACTTTCAGATGTCATTGATCTATGAATCCCACGTGATGGGCCACAAATGACCACCACTACTCTACAGCAATGCTATTTCCCCGTGAATATAACAAGGTCTATATTGTGTACTAAATGAAGAATGTAACTAGCTTCTATATTGATTCCATAAATCTGCTTGTGAGTTGTAAAAAGAAAGCTATGATTCAGAGGCATAAGAATAGTGGGAAAAGATTGCCGAAATATATTGTAATCTTGTTTGTGATGCCTTTGTAATGATTCCCCTGAAATCCAAGGCTGGCTGGACAGGTTTGGGGACCTGGGAATACGAGTTCCCTTACCAGGTGGCTTATTTAAAGGACTGCCAACCTGGGTCTGGAAGTGGGACTGTGTACTGTTTTTAATTTTTGTGGTAATATTTTGATGACCTTTTAACTGATGTTTTATTGGAGTAAACTGTTTCTTATGCTTTTACTTTTATTTTTAGTGTTTTGTAAGCCGCTCAGAGTCAGGTTCTCCCGATTGGGGCGGGGTATCAAGTGTAATAAATAAAAATAATAAAAATAAATAAATAAATAAATGTTGCAGCCCTGAAATTTCTTTTTCAATTCACCTTGTAGTGGATATGGAGACCCCTTTAGCAGATGATGCCTAAGGCTGGGAGAGAATTGAACAACAAGACCTTTGTAACACTCTCTTCTCCTTCTTCTCCTCATTCTGCAAGTAATCCTGACTTTGGATCCAGCACTTTTAAATTATGATGCTGTGTTCATCTCTACAAACTGTTCCAGCTTTATAATTCTACAATGCCATGACTCTCCATACCTGCTTGCTTGCTCGCCTGTCTGTTTGCTCGCCTGCCTTTCTCCCCTCCTTCCTTCCCTCTTGCATGTTTATTTTTCTGGCTAGGTAGCAGCAAGACCTGCCAAAAGGTTTCAAGTAGATCACAGCACTTTGGGCAAATTGTAGTTTCTCCAAAGACCAGATTATTCTGTATGACACCAGGCACAGACAACATGGAAGCAAAAAATGACCTGACTAATGATACCAGAACTAGTGCCTGCACTTCAAAACTGACATCTTTTGAACATTCAGCTTGATTTCGTTGACTTCACCTACCACAGGCTTTCTTTATTTCTTTGCAAACTCTTTGACTTTTGAGGGATGCTTATTGGAATGCATTCACTTATACTGTAATTTGGAATCAGTCTACAGTATATGGGAACAGAAGTATTCCTTGGCAGCATTTCTGAACCACCATTCTTGTGTTTATTTAAAGGCCATAGAGAAAATAATGAATAGTTTAACTACAAATATGAAAGATCTTTAGCTCAGCAGGAATTCACATTCTGCTATATTTAAGAAGTGTCCACTTTTGTGGGGGACCTGATGGAGTTTTCTTCTTCTTTTCTTCTGTTAGCTGCATGCATGCTTTGATGCTAAGATATTTTGTGATATTACATATTATTCTCCCTGTGGGTTTTTTTCTTCAGAATTCTAAAACAAAGTCCAATGAAATTAAGAAATGGGAGCTGAACAATCACTAAGCTTTTCTTTAGTGTGAAAATTCAGGCTGCATGAGAGCCTACAAATCTTGAAGAGAGGCTATTCTTCCATTTCTTGATATATGTTCCCTCAATATAATGTTCAGTTTAATCTTGAGCCCATTCCAGTTTGAAAAGATTTCGTTACTTGCAGTGACTTGGTTACTATATCTAAAAAATTGTCTAGTGAGCTATAACCTGGCTATAACCTATAACTAGGGGAAGAAATTATGTAGCTGAAATGACTGAGAACAGTATACATTGTTTTCCTCCTTTCCCCTTCTTTTATTTCCCTTTCTTTTCTTCATGTGCAAGTTCATGGCTACATCAATTCAGAATATGAGCATTTTTATAGGAGAATAGATCTGTGGGTTAGGTATCCAGCTGTGGAGCCAGATGTTGGGAGTTTGATTCCCTACTGTGCTTCCAAGGAAAAAAAGCCAGCATGAGTAGCCAAAGGCAAGCTGCACAGTCCCAGGTTACCCCCCAGAAGAAGGGAATGGCAAACCACTTCTGCATACTATGTACCTAAAAAACTCTGAAAGGGGTTACCATAAGTTCTGCTAGAGCACATCCAGCTTCCCCTTTAACATCTAGACTCCTACATTTGGTATATATAAACCATGCCTGGAAGTTTCACTCCTTGTCTGAAGAAGTGGACTTGATCCACAAAAGCTAACAATAAAAATATAGCAGTTAGTCTTTAAAGTACTACAGTATTTTTATTTTTTGATTTATTATTATTATTATGGTTTTGTTTTCTGATATGCATAAATTGGAATTTACTCAATAGGTGGCACCACTGGCAGCTTGTGAACAGAGAAAAGCCTCTTTGCAGAGTGATCAACTCCCTATCTGATCAACAGGCTAAATAAGTTTCTTCTTTGTTTTGGAATAGTAAACTTCTTCCTTTTGCTTTAAATCATTTTAGTAGCTTGAAACATTAGTTTTAAAGGCTTTCAAAATGTGATTTTACTTAAACCTCAGGAGAAAATTTACTTTATAAAGGAAAAGTGCAGTTTTTATCTTGTCCCTCCAACAGCTATCTCTGCATTGACAGGCCTGCATTTCTGGCAGTAATCCGGGTGCTGGTGTAGCCATTCAGCCTATGAAAGTTACTCATCCTTGCTATATAGCAGTCATGCAAAAACTATGGCCTGTGGGCCCAATTAGGCCTGCACATCTCATTAATCTGGCCTGGGCTGAGAAACCAGGCCCTCTCTGTACCACTCCCACCCGACCCTACCTCCTGACATAGTAATACGTCACCTGTGGTGGCAGTGGCGATCAGGCTTTGCTCCTGCTGGTCTGAGCAGCTTCCACCCAGTTCCACCCCTTCAGAAGCCTCTTGCAAGCTGGATCACTGTGTTGCAGAAATGTGTGGAGCCTTCTCCATGTCAAAATCCACAGCACTGGAAGGGTAAACCTGGCAAGCCATGCTGACATTAGCCTTGGTGTGCCAAGGGACTCTCCCAGCACTGCGGATTTTGACATGGAGAAGACTCAAAAATGTTCTGCAACATAGCGATCCGGCTTGCAAGAGGCTTCTGAAGGGCTGGGACCAAGCAGAAGCTGCTCGGACCAGCAGGAGCAAAGCCTTTCAAATGACTTTCAAATGATCAGCAGCGGGAGCAGCCCACTTCTGGCCCCCACAGCTGTGTGTCGGGGGTGGGACCGGCTTGGGGGGGGGAGTTTGGGCATGACTGCTATATAGCATGAAGCAGGAAACATTTTGAAAAACTTCATGGCACATCTTGAATTTTTTGGAATAGTAGCCATGTTAGTCTGTGGTTCAGGCATATCAGAAAACAAAACAAAACAAAATAAATTAAATAAAATAAAAAAACACAGTAGCACTTTAAAGACTAACTGCTATATTTTTATTGTTAGCTTTCGCGGATCAAGTCCACTTCATCAGACAAAGAGTGAAACTTATAGGCATGTTCTTTATATACTAAATTCAGGGGCTCAAAGGGAGAAGGGGTGTGGGCAAGACGACAGACAAGCAAGCACAAGATTGCAGCTTCACACAGCCATTAGCAACAATAGATTATTCAGATAAACTCTAAATGACTCCCTTTCAATCTCAAGGTTGCTGAGAAAGCCCATTATGTTCTCTGATCAACTTGTGACCTGCATGTCAGGGGGAAAAAAGCAAACACCTGTACCTGGTTTCTTTCTGTTTTACTAAAGAGAATTGGCAGGAAAGTTGTAATATAAAATCATATAGCAATCTGTGTATCAAATTTGATAATGTCCCAGAAACCCTTCATTAATATTTAGCTCCCTGTGATGGGTATCTAACAGATGGATGTATTTGATTTCTGCTGTCTCCCTTTCAATCCTAGTTTTGTAATTTCTCTGTTCCAGAATTGCAACTTTCAGGTCTTGGATAGCATGTCCAGTTAGATTGAAGTGGTTTGAGACAGATTTTCTCCATGTTGCCATTCCGGATATCAGATTTTTGTCCATTAATCCTTTTGCATAAAGATTGTCCTGTTTGTCCTACATAAAGCACGGATGGACATTTCTGGCAAGAGATGGCATAAATCACATTGGCAGAAGCACAAGTAAAACTGCCTTTATTGTTGTGTGTGGTGCCATTGGGTCCAGTAATACTTTTTCCAGAGTGAATGTGGGGGCATAGCTGACATCTGGATTTGCAGCAGGGTCTAGTTCCCATATCTGCTCCACTTCTGTGTTATCTGTTCTGTGTCAATAGTTGTTTGAGATTGGGGGGTTGTCTATAAGCGAGTAGGGGTCTGTCACCAAGGGCTTTGGAAAGTGAATCACTCTTGTCCAAGATGGGTTGGAGATCCCTCATTATGCGTGTGAGGGGTTTAAGTTGAGGGCTGAAGGTGACAACCAGTGGTATGCAATTGCTTTCCCTTCTGGGCCTGTCTTGTAGTAGATCACTCCTGGGTATTCGTCTAGCCCGGTTGATTTGTTCTTTAACCATATTGGATGGGTATTGTAGTTTGAGAAATGCATTTTGTAAGTCTGTGAGCTTGGCATCTCTATTGTGTGGGTCTGAGCAGATGCGATTGTACGTGATGGCTTGGCTGAAGACAATGGATTTTGTTGTGTGTTCTGGATGGAAGCTGGAGACATGCAGGTAGGTACATCTGTTTGTGGGTTTGTGATATAGTGTGGTACCAAGATGTCCATTTCGTAATTTCACAGTGGTGTCCAGTAAATTTACTTGTTGTGTAGACTGGTCCAAACTGAGTTTGATATTTGGGTGAAAATTATTGAAGTGTTGGTGGAATTTCTTCAGGGTTTCTTTTCCATGCGTCCAGATCAAGAATATGTCATCAACGTATCTCAAATAGACAAGTGGTTTATAGGTACAACAGTTAAGAAAACGTTGTTCTAGCTCAGCCATGAATATATTAGCATACTGCGGAGCCATGCAAGTACCCATTGCAGTTCCGTTGATCTGGAGGTAGGTTTCATTGTTGAAGGTGAAGTAATTGTGTGTAAGTACAAAGTTGCCCAGGGAGGTGACAGTGTGGGCTTCATTTTTGTTTTGAATGATGTTACTTATGGCTTGTAATCCATCTTTGTGTGGAATGTTGGTGTACAGAGCTTCCACATCCATTGTAGCTAAGATGGTGTTATCCGGGAGGTCATGTGTGTTTTGAAGTTTTCTTAGAAAGTCTGTGGTATCTCTTACGTAGCTGGGTACATTGGTGGCATATGGTTTGAGAATGGAGTCCACATATCCAGATACTCCAATAGTGACAGTGTTGATGCTTGAAACAATGGGTCTCCCAGGGTTTCCATTTTTTGGAATAGTAGCCATGTTAGTCTGTGGTTCAGGCATCTCAAAAAACAAAACAAAACAAAATAAACAAAATAAAGTAAAATAAAAAACACAGTAGCACTTTAAAGACTAACTGCTATATTTTCACTGTTAGCTTTCATGGATCAAGTCCACTTCATCAGACAAGGAATGAAACTTACAGGCATGTTCTTTTATACCAAATTCAGGAGGTCGACGGGAGAAGGGTTGGTGTCAAGCAAGATGACAGACAAGCAAGCACAAGAATGCAGTATCCAGGTTTGTGAATTTTAGGTAGTAAATAAAAGGTAGCTGTTTGAGGTTCTTGTGGTGTCTTGGTCAAGATTTGATCACGTACATTTCCAGGAACAGATTTTAGAAGGTTCTGTAATTCTTTTTGATATTTGGTGGTTGGGTCCATAGTTAGAGGCTGGTAAAATGTAGAATTGGAAAGTTGTCTGTCAGCTTCCTGTGTGTAGCTTGTTTTGTCCATGACAACTACAGCACCACTCTTGTCTGCCTCTTTGATGATGATGTTGGGATTATTTCTGAGATTGTTTATGGCCTGACGTTCTGCTCAGTTGAGATTGTAGATTGGACCACTTCCTTTGCTAATGATCTCTGCTTGGGCATGGTGGCAGAAGCATTCAATGTAGAAGTCTAATTCCTTGTTCCGACCCTCTGGAGGTGTCCACGTAGAATTCTTCTTTCTGGGTTGCTGGGAGTAAGATGTTTGTGGATCAGTGCCTGGTTCCTCCTCGTGTTGTAGTGAGTAAGGAACAGCTTGTGGATTGTCATGCAGGTTGTTCTCCAGGTTATGGAAATCTTCCTTGAGTCATAGACGGCGGAAGAATGCCTCCAGGTCTCCACAGAGCTCTATAATTTGTGTGGGTTTAGTGGGACAGAAGGACAGGCCCCATGATAGGATGGACTCCTCTGCTTGGCTCAGAGGGCAGCTTGAAAGATTTATGATGTTATTGCCCCCAGACCCCAAATGACGAGACGGACAAGCGTGCTGGTATTAAACAGGGCCACTTTATTGGAAAACAACTCAAAGTGGCCTAACAGTCTGCGTGGTGGACGTAGCACAGGTGAGCAAGCCAATTGGAATTCTGAACCTTAAACTATAATTGAGTTAGTCCATAACAGAAGTGACCTGCTGGTTGACACTTCTGCCCTTGATTCAGGTGAACGTGACTTGGGGCTCCCAAGACCAACCGCTTGGTTACCCCTGTTCCTGGAACGCAGTTAACCGACCGCCCCGACGTCCTTGCCTCGCAACTTGGTCGGTCAAATGCGCTCCTTGCCTGAACTGGCTGGACTAAACAATGGCTCACCGGTGCTACCCGCCCTAAAACAAACCCCAGTTCTCAACCTATAGTACAGTGTGGGATGGGCGAAAACTCCATGCATCAAAGTGAGCCAATCATGGTGCATGCAAAAATTCCCATCCGGCCCACAAGGCAGCCAAAACAGTCACACTGCAACCAGGGAGGGTGGGGGGGAGCGAGCAAAACGGCTCTCCACTCCAGTGCGGCGCAGGCAAGATGCCGCGCCGACGCCCGCCTAAGCCTTAAATAGGCCGGGCTTGGCCAATCACAGGCCAGCATCTCGCCCGCCTCGCCCCAGGGGGCCTGGAGCAAAGTGCGTGCGCGGAGACGGCCTCCTCGCGCGCGAGCATTGTCCCCAGACCCCAAATGACGAGACGGACAAGCGTGCTGGTATTAAACAGGGCCACTTTATTGGAAAACAACTCAAAGTGGCCTAACAGTCTGCGTGGTGGACGTAGCACAGGTGAGCAAGCCAATTGGAATTCTGAACCTTAAACTATAATTGAGTTAGTCCATAACAGAAGTGACCTGCTGGTTGACACTTCTGCCCTTGATTCAGGTGAACGTGACTTGGGGCTCCCAAGACCAACCGCTTGGTTACCCCTGTTCCTGGAACGCAGTTAACCGACCGCCCCGACGTCCTTGCCTCGCAACTTGGTCGGTCAAATGCGCTCCTTGCCTGAACTGGCTGGACTAAACAATGGCTCACCGGTGCTACCCGCCACATGGAGAGCCTTACCGGCTCTCCGACCCACCCACGGCCGTCAACTCGGCCTGGATGCCACCACACAGACCAAACAAAAATAGCTGGTTTCCCAGGTCAGAAAGGTGGACCCCATCAGCACGGTACAGCCTGGGGGTTTCCACAACAATGGACGGGTGTTCCACCACCGTCCCGATGGCCTTATGGGCAAAAAATTGTGACACCGCCCGGTTGACCCGACTGCGAGCCCGCTCAATAAGGGCTGCATCCACCGAACATCTATAATTAGTCCGGGGTATAATATTGGACCAAATAAGGCGGGTCTGTGGCCACCAGCTATGAATTTGAGCAATGTCCCTGCAAATTGTCGCCGCCAAGTCGATGCCTGACGTGACCGCAATATCGTTTCCCCCCAAGTGAAGCACCAGGACCTCAGGTGGCGGGCCCTCCGAATTTGCTGCGATGAACGGCATCAGGTGCCTCCACAGCATGCCCCTTTGACCACGCCAAAAAACAAATGCGGCCCCTAGAAAACCCAGATGGGGGCCACACGGAGCCCTGGTCGCATGTCTGCCGGCCCAGAAAACGTAACTGTGGCTGACCATCCATATGCGGGGCCATGACGGGGAGAGACAAAAACCTGCAAGAAAAGAAAAAACATGACCAGTTAGGGAGTACGATTACACTGGGCGGACGTACAGCTGGAAGCAGTCCGAAGACCACCTGCCCAGGCGCTTGATGTCTGCCGCTGAGTAGCCCAATGAAGCAGCTGTCGACGCCGCACCTATACGAAATGAATGTGTACAGTACCGCACCCCGGGCAGGCCAACTGCCACCAGGACCAAACCAGTCACCCGCCAGAATTGGTAACGTGTCAAGGGGGCACCGTCCTGATGGCAAAAAAGGTATCCCGCCACAGAACCCCGGAAGGCCAAGTATCGAGCCAGTGCTTGGACCGGGCATATTTCCTGCCAGCTGCAACGCAGCAACAGTACCGTGGTACCCTTGGCCAACGGGTCAGTTTTGGAAGAACGTACCTTCAACGTAGCCGCCTCCGGATACATAGTAAGATCTGCCAACTGCAAAGCCCGGGAAGTACGGTCCCTTGTACTGGTGGCCACTAACTCACCTATGCGGAAGGCCCCGAAAAATGCTACTGCCGAAGCCGCATGGAATAGGATAGCTTCATAGTCGTCCCTACAGAAACCCTGCCATGAATATGCCACCCGCCGCAATACAGGGATAGATATCGGGTGTCTGGTGTCCCGCCGGGGGCCGCGCTCCCGTGACCAGCCCTCCAACACCCGTCTAACTCTAAAATCCTGTGTAGAATCCGGGTACCCCGATGCCTTAGCAATGAAGGCCAGAGCTGCCAGGCGACCCCGGATAGTGGAGGGGGCTAGTCCTTGATCCCGTAAAGCCACGATATAAGCTAGGAGGTGCTGCACTGGAAGAGGCCATGTGTCCTGTAAAATAGAATTGGTAAGGAAGGAAATAAAATTCTGTAAAGCCGCACAGTATGCCGACCGGGTACCGGGTGCCAGTGAATGGGCGATCGTTCGGCTCACTTCCCAAGTCCAATGGTCCAGATACTCGGGGGGAGCTGTGATGGCAAGTCGCTGGCGCCGGGGGCGAGAGCTCGAAACCTGTCCATCTGCGAATGGGATAAAGCATCAGCGATACTGTTATCGAGTCCTGGGACATGTCGGGCCCTAAATACCACATTAAGGCGAAGGGCATGCAAGACGAATGGGCGGACCAAGCGCATGACCCGTGTGGACCTGGAAGTCAACGACCTCAAGATGTGGACCACGGCCATGTTATCCGACCAAAAAGTCACCTCTGAGTTAACCCAGAGGTGACCCCACATCAACAGAGCTCCCAAAATGGGAAAAAACTCCAAGAAGGTGAGGTCCCTGAGAATTCCGGTTCCCCGCCACGCCTCCGGCCACAAGCCCGCGCACCACCGGCCCCGGCAGTAAATGCCGAAGCCAAAGGTGCCAGACGCATCGGACTGTACCTGAAATTGGGATCTAAGTGAAAGAGGGGAACGCCAAAAGGATACCCCATTGAAGTCCTGTAAAAATGTTAACCAGGTGTGGAGGTCCTCCCTAATGCCCCGGGTTACCCTAGTACGATGGAAGGGCCTCGACAAGCCCACCATTGCATCGCAGATACGGCGGGCGAACGCCCGCCCAGGTGCCACAACCCTGCATGCAAAATTCAAATGACCGTGCAGGGATTGGAGTTCCTTTAAGGTTACCTTATTGCGGGACAATGTCGCCTTAATTAGGGCGACCAGACAGTCCACTTTGTCCATAGGGAGACGGGACAGTTGCCCCTCCATGTCAAGTTCGATATCGAGAAACGTAAGGGACGCAGCCGGCCCCTCCGTCTTTTCCGGTGCAAGGGGCACCCCCAACTGTCCAGTCAGCTCAACGAAAGAGTTCAAAAGGTGTTGACAGAAGCCAGATGTTGGGGTCCCACAAAACAAAAAATCATCTAAATAATGCACGACCTGTTTATGGCCGGTCTTTGCCACTAATGCCCAGTGAAGGAATGAACTAAAACACTCAAAAGCTGAGCAAGAAATAGAACATCCAAAAGGCATGGCCCGATCAACAAAATAGTGCCCATCGAAATAAAAACCCAAAAGTTCAAAATCGTCGGGGTGCACTGGCAACAAGCGAAATGCTGACTTAATATCACACTTTGCCATGAGTGCCCCACGACCACAGGATCGGACCATGCGTACTGCCTCGTCCAGCGACGCGTAACGCACAGAGCATAGCTCATGCGGAATCGCGTCGTTGATGGAGAGACCCTCTGGGAATGATAAGTGATGAATAAGTCTAAATTCCCCCCCAGTTTTCTTTGGAACCAAACCTAAAGGTGATACCCGTAAATGAGGAAAGGGAGGCGTAGCAAAAGGACCAGCCACCCTGCCCAAGGCAACTTCCTTACCAATGTGCTGGCGGACGACCTCCTCCATGCCAACTGTGGAACGAAGATTGGGGGGAAATTGCGCAAAACGCGGGCCAGAAGCCGGGATACGGAATCCCAACGAAAAACCCTCCCACAAATAAGTTGCTTCATCCCGACGGGGATAGAAACTAAGCCATTGGCCCAGAGCCCTAAGGCAAATTGGGCTGGGTCCCTTTGGAAGTGCCGGGGCCATCCGGCCCACATCTTGTCACGCCTGACTGGCCCCGCTGCTTGCCTGCACTAGCCTTGGGACAGGCAGATGCGTGATGCGACCCTGAACAAATTGCGCACTCGTGTTTAAATCGGCACTGCTTACGTGCACACTTGCCGCTGGAGATTAAATCCCAGCAGAGCAAGCGGGGTTGAACCGCCTGCCCCGCCAATGGGCGGGCCACCTGGGACTGCTGCGGGCGTTGGATCAAATGACCGCAATCGTAGCGGTCACCCAGGACTGGTCGGGAAGGGGTCATGAATATAAGCCATAACTGCTGGTGCGTGACATCCCAGCGCATATCCGGGTGCTCAGCGGCCCTCCTACGAAATGCTTCATCGTAAAGGAGCCATGCGCCCCCCGGGAAGTCCACGTACACCCTATAGATAATGTCCAAATATTGGAACATCGGAAGGGCCAGATCAGGTGCACCTTTAACCGAGACCCCGGCGTAAATTAAGAATGTCGGGAGCCAATTGGCCCACGTCCTCGGGGGCTTTTTGCGCTTGGCCAATTCCTTATCCTGGTCATCCTCTTTGTCTTTGGTCCTCCCGTCCGAATCCCTATTAAGAAGGGTGAAGATATCCACGTACTCCCTCCTCCAGATTTTGTCCCTGGTAACTGGGAGCAAGTGGTCACCCAGAGGTAAGGACATGTCACCAAAAGGTATGGCCGACATCGGTGCCAAGTTGAAGCCCGATGGGCTGGCCGCATAAGCCGGCCAGCAAGGTGGTGCTGCTAAAAGGGTCGGAAAATAACCTTGCGATCCCCACTGAGGATAAGGAGGGGCCCCCGGTTGCAGTGTAGCAGGGGCTGGGAACGCACCCCTCAAAGTCGGATATGGCGGGCCAACCGGCCACGGCCACCTCGGGGCCGGCCGGGCCGAATACAGGCCCGGCGATGTAGGTGTAAACGCCGGTGGCGTGCTTTGTAACATATACTCACCAGGACCCCTGTCCCCATAGAACCACGGAGGCGGGGGTTGCTGGTGACCCTGAGCGTAAGAGCAACCAGGTTGTTCTGCCACTTCGGAGGCCGCGGGGGGTTCATCGGCCACAGGCGTCTCCGGCATCGGAACCTCCCTCTCGCCTTGCTCCGCACGCTTACGGTGGGCCGCCTCCAGCTCCTCGACCCTGCGGATCAGAGAAGGCAAGTCGTCACCCTGGACACCACCGTGCCTGGCGCGTGACCCACGCCTAACGGACGGGTCAGCGGGCGGTGGGCCAGCGACGCCAGACGCCACCCCTTCAAGGGCCGCGATGCGGGCAGCCAGCTCCACCGTCGTGCCGGCAGACGCCGCGGGAGCGCGACGCCCGCCAACCGGGGCAGTCAGTGGCGCGTGCCCACGAGCCGTGGCCCGGGTACTGCGGCCCTGCGGAGCCGCCGCTGCTCGCGGCCTGGCCCGGGAAGAGGAATGGGATGGAGCTCTCTTGGGCGCCATTTAATTTCCCGCCTCTGTAATTCCTTTTTTTTAAAAAATTAATTTATTATTTAAATCCTTTTTTTTTTTTGGTAATTATTTTTATTTTACAAAAGATTAAATCAATTTGTCAACTGAGGGACAATAGCGCTAGAGAAGCTAGCGCTGAGGGAACTCCCGCTAAAAGAGCGAGCGACGACCGATGACTCTAGGCCCGAGACAGGAGCGAGCAAAACGGCTCTCCACTCCAGTGCGGCGCAGGCAAGAGGCCGCGCCGACGCCCGCCTAAGCCTTAAATAGGCCGGGCTTGGCCAATCACAGGCCAGCATCTCGCCCGCCTCGCCCCAGGGGGCTGGGAGCAAAGCGCGCGCGCGGAGACGGGCTCCTCGCGCGCGAGCATTTGGTAGGTCCACGTTGACCTTGTTGCAGGAGGAGTCTTTCTGTAGTAGGTTGGACAGCTTGTTTTCTTTCTTTTTCTTCAGGGAAGAAAGTTGAGCATCATAGATTTTCTTTCTTGTGGTGGGAAATGCTTGTATGGTGTTCAGTGTAGAGGGCTGGCTTTGTAGAAGAGGTTCGAGATCTGCAATGTCCTTCTGGATCTTCTTTTGTTTGCTGTACAGAATGCTGATGAGGTGGTTTAGTAGTTTCTTGGAACGGGTGTTGCATAATCTCTCACTGTATTCAGTGGGGTATGTTGATCGGAGAGGGTTTTTCACAGTCAGTCCATTGGGGATGCAGTTTTGTTGTTTGCATTTGGTGAGGAAGATGATGTCTGTTTGCACTTGTGCAAGTTTCTTCAGGAGGTTGATGGATTTCCACTCAATTCGCCTAAATGTAGTGCTCTTCATACTTGAGTGAGATCCAGTAGTAAGTTGGATTACCATTGGCCCATTGAATCAAAATGGATTTGATAAGACAACTTCTCCAAAAATTATATTGAATCAGCAAGCCTACTATATCTGCAACGTACTGCTGGATTTCAGCCAATGCTTTAGTCTAACTTCAAAGTAAGTAGAATAGTTAAATAATGAGAAACCGCAATGTAGAAATCAGAGTTTGCTGTTATTGCTATTCTTTCCCATCATCAATGAAGGAATCAAGTGTTTTAAAGTTCAGTTTATGTAGTCAGAGATGGGCCAACTGTACTCAGTCTTATATGATTTCTGCCATTAAAAATAAAATGTTTTGGAGTATGGGGATAGACAATAAGTAACTATAGTTTAATATCTGAATATTCAAAATCATTTTTGCCCTCTCAGGTATCTCGAGTTATCTATTTGAAGAAACCGGGTCTCTAGAAGATTTTGAGAACATGTCAAATGACAAGTTCTGTTGGTGCCACCATATCTTGACAAACATTTTTAGTGACAGGCAAATCTGTGAAAATGATTTTCACTTAGATTCTTACTTTTTTAAAAATCCTTAAAGTTCATTCTCTTTCATTTCTCTGTAAATTTTGATTTGCTGTCATCACCATGAATATATATGGAAATGTTAATATGTACCTTTTGAATAATACATTTTTGGTATGCATTTTTGCAAACATACCCATTATGTGTGTGTTTTAAGCAGACTAATTTTAACCATTTAAATATAAGGCCTTGCAAACTGAATTTCAAACTTTGGACAGATTTTGGAAGTTGTAAGTGAAAGAGGCATTTTCAAAGCATTTTGAGAGAGGTTTTATAAAGTTTTTTATTCTTATTTTATACTATTCTCACTCCAGTCATTAGTGGCATTGGTAAACCACTTCTGGAAGGAATCACCATGTGTCAGAATTGACTTGATAGCACAGAATCATTAAATATTTTTCTAGTTACAGTATCAGCTTTAGTCACCAGAGAGCATTCCCCTGTATTTTTCTGGTGTACCAGCAAAAGCAGCAGATTCTCTTAATATGGAACACATTGTTTTTATGGTGGAGGATATGGCAATTAAAAAAATACTGTACCTGGAAATGTAGCACCTTTGATTTAGCTCTCTTTATGCTTGGGAAGTGTGAGTTTGATGAAGTGAAATAAATAATTTTCTCAACCAACAATTTGCTTACTATTTTAATTTTAAAAAACTATTAGAAGGGGCAAGAAGACTTCAAGATCCCCATCTAACGCATAAGTGTAACACATGAGTTTTTTCTGGAAGTTTTCAGGAAGTCACAGGTTCACAAAGCAGTATATTACCAAGGTGCCATCTACCTTCTGCCAAATGCATATTTTATATTCATTAGGGAGCAGTAATAGCCCAACTGCATTGGAAAGGATTTACTTAACTCCCTTGATTGCCCTTTTTATAATGCTGTTCCTTGAGACAGATTAAGAACTTCTGAAAGAAAGCAAATGCCTTCCAGGGGGTTGGATGTCATGTTAAACTTGTGAAGCCTGACAATTCCCATTGCACTTTTCAATAAAGTGTGACAAATAGCTTTGGAGCAATCTGTTTTTGCTCAAGAGAAGCAACATTTGCACACTCTGTTAATTAAACAACAACAACAACAACACTTGAATGGTTCTCGCCAGCATAAAGATATTACTTTCACTGCTTCTGTTTTATCACCATAATTCTTGGGTATTGCAATAGCAATAAAAATTGCATGTATATACCACCCCATAGCACTTAGTGCATTCTCTGGGCAGTTCACAGTGTAATTAGCATTTTGTCCTCAACAAACTGGGTACTTATTCTACCAACCTCAGAAGGATGAAAGGCTGAGTCAATCTTGAGCCTGGTCAAGACTGAATTTACAACATCAGCACTTTGGGCTGCAGTATAGCAGTTTAACCGCTACACCACCAGGGTACTGGCTGATATCAGGGAGTTTTATTTTGTGGGAACCTGGATGGCACTGTTTTGTCACACATTAGAAAAAGGGGGCATATTTAAATGACCTACTACTGCCAGGGTGTTTTGCCTAAGTCTTGCCTTTAACAAAAAGCCAAGCCACATTTGTCTTCCAGTCTTTTCAACAGGTTGTTGTTCATATCAGTAGCCATGAACTACCTGTGTGTGTGTGTGTGTGTGTGTGTGTGTGTGTGTGTGTGTGTGTGTGTGTGTGTGTGTGTGTGTGTGTGAAGAGAATATTTAAAGTTTCAGAAACAAAACATTAGGGTCTCTTCCAGAAATCCATCAGTCATCCATCTGATGAAAAAGATGGATTGCTGTTTTCAATGTACGTGTATTTCTCTACAACCAAGTAAGTATTATCTTCTCCAAAGCTTCAGGAAGAAAGTGATTTTGGTAAGCCAAGAATTTTGGGCAATCAAATAAAAAGTACAGAGTTATAAAACCAAGGCTCAACATCTGAAACAGTGGGGATTCTTGTTTTGCAAGTTAGGAAGAAATTAGAGTATACCTGGGCTGGCATGCTTTAGAGCAGACATATGGACTGAATGAGTTCTCACCAGGTTATAAGATATTAGATGATCAGCCAAATCACAGGAAAGCAGTAGTACTCTGATCATACACTATAGCTACAAGTGTGATGCTTGATTGTGTAACAGGTGTTTAGTGTGCATTTAGAGACTTCCCAACAGTAATACTTCAGCTCTCTCTGTAAGCAAGTGTTAAGTCCTAAGCAAAATGCTAGATATAATGGAGCTCCATGCCTCTGTAGCAACAGAAGGACATATAACACAATCCTGATAGTGCAAACAAAATAAAAATTATGTTAACATTGTACCCTTTACCCAAATCCATCTAAAATGTATCTAAAAGATGGGCAAGAAAGATGCCTGTTGGGTGTGAAGTTGTTTGACAATTCTAGTTGCACTTTTTAATAAAGTTTGACATGCAACATTATAGCAACCTGCCTCTCTGCTCAGTGGCAATAGTATTATGTGTTTCTTGGTAATCAACTGATGCTGGGAACCATTTCCTCTGAGAAGAGAGTGTTTATTAAGTGAAAATCTTTGCATTCCTACAAAACTATGAATTGAAAGTATCCCCCCTCTTTTTCTTTCTTTCTTTTTTCTTTTCTTTTCCTTTTTTTGCCATCTTGTACTGATCCACAAAGTATCAGCCATTTCTTCTAACTCAGTATTTCCTAGTCTTTGGTTTTGGGACATCAATTCGCAGAAGCCTAAGTCAATTCCCAAAAGCACTGATCAGCCAATATACTGACTTAGGCTTCTTGGAATTGAAGTCTACTGGTGGGGCAAGTGCTGCACATTGGGAACCATTGTTCTAATCTGAACAGTGTTCTAAAAAAAAAAAAAAAGCCCAGTGGACATTTTCTAACACAAGTGGCTATCCAAGGTGGTTTCATACTGAGACTGCTAGTGAGGAGGGGAAAACTATACTGTACTACCGATTTCTATGTACTGTATTGTGATTCCAATGACCCATCTCCTTTATATACATACTGGAGTAGTATCACCATCCAGTTAGACAGTATCACTCGTGTGGACAGGGGTGTGTGCAGTGAAAATGTCCATATTCCTTTCATTTCAGGTTATTTCAGAGGATTAATCTTTCATTTTTGTATATATATATTTACCAATCTTTTTCTTTTACATAAAAGTGAAACCCTCGTCCAGGTAATTCATTTTGTATTTCCCCATTCTGGTTTTCTAGCACCCCCAAGCACTAAAGAACCTTGAAAACTGCTCTAACAAAGCAAGATAAGGGTAGGGGAAGAAAAGTAAGCAAGAATTTAGTTGAAAGAAAAATCCTAATCAGGCATTTGGAGATACAAGATTCAACAACAAACATGTGGGTAGACCTATTTGTAACCACATCGGCTTTTTCTCTAGGCCAAGCTGCAGTGCCACCATGACCACTGCATCATCAAAACTAGTCCAATGCTAACTAGAAAGCAAAATCTTCACATCACAACATGAGAGCAAAGAAACCCCCTGGCATTTCCCCAGTGCAGAGCATCACAAAAATGCTCCTCCAGTCAAAATACAGTTACACCAATTCTTGGAAAGAATAACAACATGCATTTCTTGCCCACCAATATAAATAATAGAAAATCATCCCAAAATTAGAAAATAACAATTAAAATAAAAATAGTAAAGAATCAAACAGAGTGAAATAGTAAAATAAAAATACATACAGGATCTAAAGGCAGCAGTGGGATGTCACAAATTTTACTACCCCACAGTGATTACTACCCCACCATGATGTCATCACAGTGTGGGCAGTGCTAACATCATGATGTCATGGATGGAGCCAAATAAAATAATAATATAATAATATTTTTTAAATAAAATAAAATAAGCACACACACAGCTCAACCCACCCACCCACCCACAACACAAACCCGCAAATAAATTAATAAAATAAATTAATAAAATAAAAATACACATACACACCCAAACACCCAAAACACAAATCAACCAGAGCTTTTAAACCAGAGCTTAAGCCTTATTCTGGCTAATCTTTCTCACACTTGGTCAGATGGAAGGAACTACAGAATGAACACACCACAAGATGGCTTCATTTTGGCACTTTTCAACAGATAAAGAAGTTAGGTACTAAGTCTTTGCCTAACCAGTTCTCTAGGATAATATGCCTTAATGTAAATGTAAAACAGCTGTACCTCCTTAAGGGTTCTCCAATTGGAACAGCAATTGGAACAGCACAGGTGTAGCTTATTGATAAGGTAACTCCAAGACTTGCTTAAAAACCCCAAGCCAGGCCACCAGGTCTTTTTAGGAACTGTGGTAGTACATCAATATAGGTGAAGGTATTAAATACACATTAAAATACACACAGACACACCACATCCAAAGGTGAGTCACTTACCCTGGAGAGTAGGGTATAGGGAGCTTCAGGCTAGCAGCTTCTCTTCCTCCTCCCCACTTGGGAGGACAGCAAGGAGGCCGTGCATACACACTAAGCACTGTAGGCATGCATGCATGCCAAGTGCTTGGTGTGCATGCACAGTGGGGGAACCAGTGAAAAGGTAAGCCCCGAAGGTGGTTCCCCCTAAAAGGTGCTACTGGTTCTCCAGGACACTGGGAAAAGTTACTACTGGTTCTAGCGAACTGGTGAGAACCTGTTACATCCCATCGCTGTCACCCTTGTTCAAAAGCCAGTTGTATTTGACTCTAGGATTCAGTGCTCATCTCTGATTATAGCCAAAGAGCCAGCACTGTCTGTGTCTGCAGACATTTCCGTGTACATGTGGCAGGCATGCCTCAGAACCAGAGTGCACAGAATGATGTTTACCTTCCTACTGAAGTGGTCCCTTTTTATCTCCTTGCAATTTCTTGCTTTCAAACTGCTAGGTTGGGAGGAGCTGGGACAGAGACAGAAGCTCACTCCATCATGCAGTACCTGGAAAACAAACTCTGAGTTCAGTGTCTTAACCACTTAACCCACCATAGTCCCTTACAGGATCTAAACAAATACACAGACACCTAAGATAGGCTAATTAAGTATGGAGCCTCACTTGAGTCCTGATGCAACTCACACCCAAAGGTCCTGAGTCTTAGCCCAATATTAATGTCTCTATAGCACTGTACTTTCTGTGGTAATTGTCTAGTGCAGTGCTGGTGAATTTTGACACTCTAGATGTTTTTGGACTTCCATTCCCAGAAGCCCAAGTCAAGCACTCCTGCTGATCAGGGCTTCTGGGAAATGAAGTACTGTACAAGAATATCTGGGGTGCCAAGGTTTGCCATCACTGGTCTAGCAGATATGAGATACAGTAATTCTATTTCCATTTGTGTTTGGAGAATTTATCAATTTATTCATATTGGGATGAAAAGTTTAAACATTAAATGTAGGAGAAGTGGACATATTTTTCCTATTTCTTAGTCTCTTTTGGTCTCTTATCCAATGTTTTCATTCTAGTCTTACAAGTATGCAGTCAATCCAAAGCTACTTAGAATTTGAGCAGTAGGAAAACACTGTTCAAAGGTTTGTGCACTATATGCAGAGGATTTGGATCTCTATTATATTCTAATTCTCATAGATTCTCCTCCCTTTTCATCAAATCAGCTTTAGAGATATCTATATTTGGTGAGAAGGTGCCAATTTAGGCCAATGGCAAAGTAACTCCACTACCTTACTCTCATTGATTTAACAGGGGAGGTCATTTGCTTGGATACCTTGGAGTCATTATTCAGTGAGGAGTCAATGCATTGGTAGACATCTCCATGATGACATTCTGCATGTGCAAATAGACTCAAGGGAGGTCATTTGCACAGAAACAATATTATGGCATGGAATTTGCCAAGGTCACTTCTGCATAACAATATTTCTCTTTAGGACATTAAAAGCCTTTGGAGGACTGGATGTTAGCGATTCATGCACTGACAGAGAAATAGAGCAGTTTCTTATATTTTTTTTGGCAGTCCTTATTTGACAAAGACCCAGTATATATTGGTGTGTGAAAAGGTAGAAAGAAATATACAGTAGACTAGGTAAAGCATTTGTTTTTCAGAAAACATTTTCTCCTGTAACACAGCTCAGATGGACATGTTTAAGAAGAATGGATATGGTGATCTCATGATGGCATATATCATAGGTGGCACTAAGATATGTTCTGGGGACTTTATATTCATTCTTCTCAAAAACAATCTATGTAACATTGAACAGCAAACATACAATGACCATTTTATATTTACCTGTAGTATTTCTCTTTAGTGGATAATTTAAGATTCTTTCTCCCTTTCCCATTCAACTGAATGTATTGTAACCTCTGTCAACCTTTGTTACCTTGGTAATTTAAAGTGGCAGGTTAAATGCTAATGCAATTGATAGGGGTGAACAATTGGTCAAGGAACAATCTGAGCTGTTTGCTTAATATATCTGAAAACTGCAGAAATATGCAGGTCAGGTCTCATTTTGACAGGGGATGGTTCATTGCAAGAGTTTATGTTTCCCTGGGCAGCCATTAACTTACTTGTGCTAGAGTAGCCAACTCAGTGCATAGGGTTGAAAAATAAAGTTCATCTTAATAGGGGGGAAAGAGCCCATTTCTTGATATCCTCATTGTAAGTGTCTTTGTTTTCACTGCATATGGGATGGTAAAATCATAGAATTCACAGAAAAGAAGTATTTTTTGTTGTTCAGTCGCACAGTCGATTCCGACCCTCTGCGACCCCATGGACCACTGACTGCCAGGCACTCCTGTCCTCCACCATCCCCCTCAACTCGCTCAGCTCTGTGCCCATTGTCTCCACGATACCATCTAGCCATCTCATCTTGGGCCGTCCCCGTCTTCTTTTGCCCTCGACCCTTCCAAGCATCAAAGCTTTCTCAAGTGAATCCTCTCTTCTCATTTGATGTCCAAAGTACTTTAGCCTCATCTTTATTATTTGACCTTCTAAGGAACAGTCAGGGATGATTTCTTCTAAGATTGACCTATTTGTTCTCCTCGCTGTCCATGGGACTCTCAAAACTCTCCTCCAACACCACATCTCAAAGGCGTCTATTCTTCTCCGTTCAGCTTTCCTAATGGTCCAACTCTCGCAACCATACATTGCAACAGGGAATACCATTGCCTTGACTATGCGAATTTTTGTTTTCAATGTGATGTCTCTACTTTTCACTATGCTCCCCAGGTTTCTCATCGCTTGCCTCCCAAGAATCAGTCGCCTTTTTATTTCATGGCTGCAATCACCATCTGCAGTGAGCTTAGATCCTAAGAAAGTAAAATCTGTCACTGCTTCTACTTCTTCCCCATCTATTTTCCAGGGACTGATAGGGCCTGTTGCCATTATCTTGGTTTTCTTGATATTGAGTCTCAAGCCAGCTTTTTCACTTTCTTCTTTCAACCTAATTAGGAGCTTCTTTAGGTCCTCCTCACTTTCTGCCATGAGGGTGGTATCATCTGCATATCTCAAATTGTTGATGTTTCTTCCAGCAATTTTGATCCCAAATTGTGATTCCTCCATTCCTGCATTGCGCATTATGTGCTCTGTGTATAAATTGAATAAGCATGGTGACAAAATGCAGCCTTGTCTTACTCCTTTTCCTATTCCAAACCACTCCGTCATTCCATTTTCTGTCCTAACTGTTGCTTCTTGATTCATGTACAGATTTCTCATGAGGCATATAAGATGTTCTGGTATTCCCATCTCCTTAATTATTTGCCACATTTTGTTGTGGTCGACACAATCAAAAGCCTTAGTGTAATCAATGAAACAGAAGTAGACTTGTTTCTGATATTCCTTTGTTTTTTCCATGATCCATCTTATGTTGGCGATGTGATCTCTAGTCCCCCTGCCTCTTCTGAAACCCGCCTGCACTTCTGGTAATTCTCTCTCCACGTACTGTTGCAGTCTATCCTGTATTATCTTGAGCATCACCTTGCTAGCGTGAGGGATGAGCGCAATTGTTCGATAATTTGAACATTCTTTGGCATTACCCTTTTTGAGGAGTGGAACGTATACAGATCTTTTCCAATCCTGTGGCCATTGTTTTGTTTTCCAAATCTGCTGGCATATAGAATGCAATAATTTGATTCCATCATCTTGTAGTGCTTTGAAAAGTTCAACTTGGATACCATCAACTCCACTGGCTTTGTTGTTTGCAGTGTTTTTTAGGGCCTTTCTGACTTCACTCTCTAGAATGTCTGGCTCATGTTCAATGTTCTCATCATTGTGATTATCAGGGGTGTTGAGGTCCTTTTTGTACAGTTCCTCTGTGTACTCTTTCCATCTTTTCTTAATCTCTTCTGCATCTGCTAACTCCTTGCCATCTTTGTCTTTTATCATGGTCATTTTCGCTTTAAATGTTCCCTTGAGTTCCCCAATTTTTTTGAAAAGATCTCTAGTCCTACCCCTGATATTGTTTTCCTCTATTTCTGTGCACTGTTCGTTCAGGTACGTTTCCTTATCTCTCCTTGCTTTTCTTTGAAATTCTGTATTCAAGTGATTGTATTTTTTCCTTTCTCCTTGGCATTTTGCATTCCTTCTGTCCTCCGCTATTTTAAGAGCCTCCTCGGATAACCACTTAGCTTTCTTACGCTTCTTTTCTTTTGGTATGGTTTTTCTTGCTGCCTCCTGCATGATGTCCCGCATCTCTGTCCATAATTCTTCTGGCACTCTGTCTATCTGGTCCAAGCCATTAAATCTGTTCCACACCTCCACTGTGTATTCCCAAGGAATGTTTTCTATGTCATATCTTTCTGGCCTAATTGTTTTTCCTATTTTCTTTAGTCTAAGCCTGAATTTTGCAATCAGTAGGTTGTGATCTGAGCCACAATCTGCTCCTGGTCTTGTTTTTGCTGACTGTATGGAAGTTCTCCATCTTTGACTGCAGAGTATGTAATCAATCTGGTTTCGATGTTGGCCATCTGGTGATGTCCATGTGTAAAGTCTCCTTTTGTGTTGCTGGAATAGAGTGTTTGCTATGACCAGTGCATTATCTTGGCAGAACTCTATCAGTCTTTGGCCTGCTTCATTCTGTGTTCCAAGACCAAACTTGCCTGTTATTCCATTTACTTTTTGATTTCCTACTTTGGCATTCCAGTCTCCTATGATAATGTGTACATCATTTCTTGGTGTCTGTTCTATGAGGTGTTCTAAGTCTTCATAGAACTGGTCAATTGTGGCTTCATCTGCACTAGTGGTTGGTGCATATACTTGTATTACAGTGATATTGAATGGCTTGCCTTGTATTCTGACTGACATCATTCTATCATTTTTGAGATTATATCCCATTACTGCTTTTCTCACCCTTTTATTGACAATTATGGCTACTCCGTTTTTTCTGAGGTTTTCTTGTCCACAGTAGTAGATATGATGGTTTCCAGAGCTGAATTCTCCCATCCCTGTCCATTTTAACTCGCTGATTCCCAAGATGTCAATGCTTATTCTTTCCATTTCCTTTTTTACCACTTCCAGTTTTCCCTGGTTCATAGATCTCACATTCCATGTCCCTATACAGTATTGTTCCTTGCAACACTGTATTTCTCCTCCCCCTTTCCTGTCCCTACCCTTCTTTTGATCTGCTGTGCTAAGCATCCTGTTTCATCTAAATTGCCCCATTTGTTTTGCCTTTTGTTTTGGTCCATAGGGTTCTCTTGGCAAAATTCCTGACGTTGGTTTGCCGGTTTCTACGTCAGTATCCTCTCATCATACATATTATCACAGTTTAAAACAAAGTATTATCATGCATATTATCACAGTTTTAACAATATCAGACTAAAATAGCTAATTAGCATTGATTATATGAAGTTATGAAGTCCAATATATAAAGTCTCTACTGTAAGTTCGCTATAAGTCTCTACTGTAATTTTAGTATTGTTCGGCAATTTTGTGCATTCCAAGAAAGCATTATAATTTCATAAACATAGTATGAACAGCCACTACCACCACCACCACAACTTTTCAAAAAAATGTTGCTGTTGCTGCCTTAGTATGTGTGTGAATGATCCCATCTGAGAACTATTTCACATACCTGTGATCATCCCTTTGTGACTGCCACATCAAATTATGATTGGAGTACAGTAAAACCTCAGATAACACTAAAACCTGGTTCCACAAGTCTTGGTGTTATACGATTTTTAGTGTTATCTGATGCATGTTAAAATCCTATGGGATCCATAGAGATACATTTATATACAGTAATACCTCATATAACATTAGTATCGAATAACACAAAAATCGCATAACATTAAGGAATCTGGGGGGAAGAATTGCATCGGATAACATTAAGATCCTATGGGATGCTTCAGATAACAACCGCTAAAGCCTGTGTGGTTACAATGTATCTCTATGGATCCCATAGAGGATCAGATAACACTAAAAATCATATAACACCAAGACTTGTGGAACCAGGTTTTAGTGTTATATGAGGTTTTACTGGTATACAAACAGCAACAACAGAAAAGAGTTTATATTTGAATGAAAAAGTGGACAACCATTGCAAAAATATTACAGAATTAAAGAGAATGCACCTTCTTTCCCATCCTCCCAATTTTCCTTTGCTGAATTTGACACCATCACTGAGATATTTCTAGCAGATATATCTAGAGCTCTCTCTAGTCTGGTTTTCTGAAATCAATGGCTATTAGCAGTTATATTCAAATGTTAGCATTGGAGGAGCATAGACAACTTAAAGGCCAGGGGGGATAGGAGACAAGTATAAACCCTCCCTTCCTATCACCTCCCATTGCAGAAACCCTTCAGACCTTCATGAAAGGAATGCTGGATGCACTTACAGATTTAAATAACCAGGAGGCAGCAGGCTTTCCATGTGCCGCCATGCTTTAAATACATAAATTCACTTACAGGCTGCACCTCAGGTTCTTAACAATCCTAACACAAGAATATTGGGGGGAAGGGAGGCATGACAGTGGTGTCTACCTGTTTCCCAAGTCTCTACTCTTCCTCTAATCCTGTACATGGTTTCAGATGGGCTAATGAGGCCTGAGGGTATAAACAAAGATATTTTGGGGGAGGAAAATGAGTTCTCATCTAGCATGTTTGAGAATCATACACTCATAGATTTTTGCTCCATACCATGCCATCTAATCTATGGGTTATTTCATGGATCTATTTTATTATTTTTAATTAGTAAAAGACGGATCCACAAGAGATGAAATTTTTGAGTGACATCATCCAGGGATATAGACTAAAGTGCTATCAATTATGACTTATGTATCTGCCTCTCCCTTTATCAGGATAAGAATAAACAGTAGATTTAATCTGCACCTTCAGTCAATGGTTGGATATATGGGATTACCCATATTATACAGCAGTGTGCATCCATATTATACAGCAATGTGCATGAATGCCTCTTTCTTACAAAGGTTTGCACTAGATGATGAAATGAATAAATGCATGTCAAGATGGAGGTAGTCAGTGCAATGCCATCCCAGCTCATGTGTTCAGATAGGTTATTTGTGATAGCACCTGAATAGGGTAAATGTCAGGTTTAATACTGAATGGAAATAGCTCCTTTGAGCATTGCTTTACCAATATGGGAATCTGAGACTCTATGAGCCAGTCTTGAGGCAACTGAAATTAAGAACTAAAATGATTGATAGAATTAAAAATCAAAGAAGAGACTAAATGAACTGTGTCTCTAGTTTAATAAGGGGTTGAAAGATTGTATGATTGTACTCCATTAATACATTAGAGATGTTAACACAGCAGAGGGAAGAAAATTAGCTGAATTAAAGACTAAGGGTAGAAGTGGTAATGGCAATAAATTGCTCGTTAATGCATTTAGGATGGGGAACAGACAATTTGAAAATATGAAAGGAATAAAGTTCAAATATAGATTCTCTGAGTTACAAGATCAAAGAGCCATGCATACTTCAACATGTAATTGAAGAAATGCATGGTGAAAGATGCTTATGATTGTTAAATTGGTCTGACAGTTTTAAGGACTTAAAATCAAAAAGATGCAATTAGAGTTGTCATGAAATTCCATCTAAACTGAAACCTGGATTTAGAGAGTCAAGCTAATGAAAAACATATATAGGCATAGGAATTGACTTATATCAAAAACAAACTTAGTATGTAACCAAGATTTGAATTCCAAATATTGAAGTTAGTTATCTGTAATCAACTGCAGAAGTCAAATATCTCCATGCAAATGTTTTACCTACTAATTTGCAAAGCTGGTGTGACGTTTACTGGTAATGTCAGAGAAAAGTGAAGTTTATTTCAAAAGTCAGCTGGAAATTAGAATCTACATGGTTCTGATTGTTGGGTTATACTATGCTTGCTCTATCAGGTAGATTGTATCATTCCTCCATAACTAATGTAGATCTGTCACAAGTGAATGAATTTCTAAAAGGTATATGAGAGAATCTCCAAATTAGGTGTCTGTTCATTCTACAATGTTATATTTTCCTTTATATCTGTTGTAGCATTATCTTTCCTGCCAGTTGAGCAAATGGAGAACCACATGTTATGGTAACCAAATGGCCAAATAGGTTTTCTGCAGCTTAGAAAGTTATACCGGTGACAAATGTTAAAAAGAAAAAGTAGAAGGTATCATAACAAGATGAGCTGGCTATTATCAAGAGAAAATTATGCAAGAAAAGTAGCATCATAATATTAAATATATTAACATTAAGGGGTAGAAACTAGAAATGTGATTTTTGAATCTAATATTTGAAATATAGTATTTCAAAAGTAACATTAGCAAATTCATTACTCATTAGCAACATCAGTTTTGACATGCCCAAAATTTGCAGCCACCTGTGGAATGGGCAAAAAGAACTGGATTCATAATATAGAAGCTTAATCAACTATTTGACAATCTAATAGCTGGTCTACACAGTTTCAGCAATTGGTTGGGCATTGTCAGAGTCCGAGACACAACTAGGCTAAACAGCAATCCTCTTTGTTGGTGTACAATGGTAGCAGAGTGGTGTGCAGTGGCTACCAAGAGGTGCACACCTGGCAATGTTGGTCCCTCTTGGTAGAAACAGGCAGACAGTTCTTGTTTCAAAGGCAAACTCAAAGTTGGTTTACTCAGGAAGTAAATGGTGCAAGAATATACAGTGTAACAACAAGTAGGAACATTCTCTCAGTTGAGCCCACTGAGACTGTTCAGTTGCAGTTTATATACAAGTTTATACAGTTCAGTCCAGTAGGGTTAGTACAAGCTGTAATTGCAGACCAAGCAACAGAGTTTTACAGCTTCTGTCTTCCTGATGGAGGCTTACCCAAAGTAGTCCTTCTCTGCTCAGCAGATACAGTTGGCTTGTCAAGCAAAAGCCATCATCAGGATTCAGTCTTCAAAGTGGAATGCGCAGGAGCCTTTGTCCAAACCTGATAGCAGAGAACACTCAGTCAAGTTCACCATTGAAGCTTAAGGAAGTCCAGTATACGAGATGGCATCAGTGGAGCAAAGCAGCATTGAAGCTAGTTTTGGAAAACAGCTCAGCGAAGCCCCTGGTGAGCTGAAGCTGAAGAGCCTGTGATCCTGTTCTCATTTACTGTATATGCTGGTGTATAAGACTACTTTCCCCCCTGAAAAACATGCCTCCAAGTGTGTGTGTGTGTGTGTGGGTCGTCTTATACGCCGGGTGCACTTCAGTTGGGATAGACATAGCTCCCCATAGTGGCCTCCTGATGCTTGCCCGGTGCCCATAGTGGCCTCCCAATGCCCGCCTGGTGCCCATAGTGGCCTCCTGATACCCACCCACCTCATTCTATATACCATCCAGTATCACGCGGTATCCAGCGTGGCTGCAGCGAGCATCAGCAGCGAGACAGGGGTGCTCCGCCCCGCCCCTTGTCTATGCAGAGCTTGCACATGTGCACTTGTGCACTAGTGCCAGCCACAGGGAGATGTTGAAATCAAATCTGATGTTCTTTTATGTTTTATTTGGTGTGTGGAAGGTGTGCGGAAGAGGGGATAGTCTTATACGATGAGTATATAACAAACTATATTTTGAGTGGAAATGTTGGGGGATCGTCTTATACGCCCAGTCGTCTTATACGCCGGCATATACGGTATATACCAGGGTAAAGTCCCAACACTTGTGTGTTCCTGCAGCAGAACCTTAAAGGCATCACAGTCACAATATGGCTTGCAATCCAGTTAGGGTATGGGGCAAAGACTTACAAACCCTAACACTATTCCAGCCGAAGTCAAAAGTCAAACCTGAAAGTAGACAATAGAACAAGGCAAGTTCAGTCCAGTATAGACCACATAGTCCAGGTAGACCAGAAGTCAGACAATCAAAGTATTAATATAAACAGGAGCAAGATACCTTAAGCAAAAATGGGAGCTAGGAGCAGAGTTCAAAAGCCAGTCTAGAAAGCAAGCTCCACAAAGCATCATAAGTCAAAAAACCTTCATTACTGATGCAGGTTCTAGAGCAGTGGTTTCCAACCTGAGGCTCAAGTGCTATAGGGTGACATCAGTTTCCAGAAACCAAAGTCAGTACATTGGGTGATCAATGCTTTGGGGAATTAGCACTATTCTAGAGCGAAGGGCCTTTTCTTATAAAGCTCTTCCCCAGGTCTTTCAGGTGGTGCTCATGAGGGCATTGGCAGGTTCAATAGTGAGTCTAATCCTGCAATTGCCAGGGCTGTTCTACTGGCATTAGACCAGCAGATGGAGCTGTGAAGCTGTCTCAGAACCTGACAGGCCTTCTCTTCCTCTCTAGGTAAAAGGTAAAGGTCGCACGTGCTCGAAAGCCAGTTGTATCCAACTCTAGGGTTCAGTGCTCATCTTTGTTTATAGCCAAAGAGCCAGTGCTATCTGTGTCTACAGACATTTCCATGGACATGTGGCAGGCCTCTCTACATATACCTTTAAAGGAAACAAGTTGAGGAAGGTAATACCTTTATTGGATCATTTAAAAAATCAAACATTATGTGAGCTGTCACGCAATGTTTGATTTCTTTAAATGATCCATTAAAGGTCTTGCCTTCCTCCTGCATTTGTTTTGTATATGGGTCACATGGCTATCTTTGTTTCTTTAAAGGAGAGACATTCAAACCATCAGTTTGCTCATCATGGAGCAATGATCCCCATCCTCAGGACTTCTGATGCTATTTTACTCAACTCCCAGAAGCTGTGAGAAACACCATAAACACTCAGCTTTGATAACTAAGCCATCTGGATATCACAATCAAAGTGCATTTATAGGACAAAGTTTGGGCTATCCATTTTTCAAAGGGAATATAGGTGCCTTTCCCTTTGGAGAGGGGAGTATGGAGTGACATGTATCCTCTGTAGAAAGCACATCAAATAAATGTTTAACTTACTCCTTCCTGTTGCTTGTTTAGTTATTTATTACATTTATATCTCACCCATCTGCACAATGGTGGGCAGCAACAGGTTCACACACACCCAAAATGGGGGTAGCAAAATTGGGTGGCCTCTGGGCAGGGGGGGGGGGTTAGCAAAATTCGGTAACCCCTTCCCACCTCCTTGCCCTGCTCCATCAGGTTTTGTCCCTGCAAGTGGTTCAAGGTCTCAAAAGCCAGTCATATCCGACTCTAGGGTGCAGTGTTCATCTCCATTTACAGCCAAAGAGCCAGTGCTGCCTGTGTTTGCAGATGTATACTCAGCCCACAATGTAGACTCCACCCATGACATAGGCTCCGCCCACAACGTAGGCTCTGCCCATGGTGTAATAGAGAAAATTTTTGCTGCCCACCACTGCATCTGTGATATCTTCCCAAATTTTTCACACCGTGAACCCATACCCCCTGGATAGCTGAGTGTGCAGATCACATGGTTCCTCCCGCTGTAAACGCTGCCATTAAATACATCAACGGCTGTTGCAAATGTGTATATGATAGATGTGGGTGCATTTACTGCAGCATTTACAACAGGTGCTGGCTCATTTACACATGCATGGGCATGTTTTACACCTATCATAAATGCTCCCACTTCTAGTAGTGACAAGGGCAGTGGCAGGGCACATGAAATGGTGCCATGGATCGCAGCTAGCCCGTGGGCCATAGGTTGGCCACCCATGCTCTAACATTATGGGTCAAATGACTTGATTTTTTTAATGTCAGCTTTCTTCAATGACACATTAACAATATTGATTTGACAATGTTTGAGTTAATTTTTTCAGTTGCTAACTTTTAATTTTAACCAGTTTTCAAACCTAGTATTCAAAAGCTCTGCTATTACTGCCATTCTTCTGTTGTTACACATACCACTTTCACACCGATAGTCACTTTTGCAAAGAACTGTTAAGGACATTTTTGCCACTTTCAAATAGCTTTGTTTCAGATGTACTTCTGTTCTCATCTTGAATTTCACAGTTTAGATTCTGAGCTATTTCTATGCGTCCTGCAAATGATGGCAAGATTAGAAAGGCTATTTTATCTTTTAGCAAATGTGTCAGAACTTGGCAAATATCTGGCTTCAATATCATTTCATGTATTGTCAGCCTAGATCCTATTACACTGCCATTCCCAAGTTTCATCATACTAATATTTCCTACCTTTAGTGCATAAAATAATATGTTTGAAAAGGATTTCTCTCCCTCCCTCTTCCTCTTGGTAACAGAATAAAAATTACATTCCACCTAAAGAGAAGCCAATTATTTTCCAAATACACATAGATAGGAATATCATTGACATTTGTGTAAGGCTTTCATAACATGCTGGTGTTAATTGCAGCTAATGAATCTCAGGGGAAGTTTGAGTTGCATCCAGTTGTGCAGTTGAAATGGACCTCAGATTCTTGTTGGTTAGCCACTTAAAGCTGTGCAAATCTTGAGCAAGCACCAACTGGATGTAGGCTTTCATTCTGTGAAACAGTATTCAAGACTGTAACAAATTTATAACAAAACCAGCAGAATTACATTTGTATCCTATTCTCCAATCTTCATCTCAGGATCTTATCTTTATAGATTATTGTTTACCTTGACAACAACTTTGAGTACCATTTAGCTTGCCCAAACCTCTAAGAGTCATCTGGTGAATTTTGAGTCTAATACTCATTAGCTACTTCATCCCGTCTTCTCTCAGTACTAGTGATTTGACTCTGATCACCCTGCCTTGTTCAATCAGCTCTAGGCTGACTGCTTTCAACTGCTTGTGGAATGATGTAAACTTTCAGGAAAGAGATGGGAAATGCAATCATCTTGCTTCTCTTAGTTCTTTAAGTTAATTTAATATATTGGTGATGCTATTGAACTGATATTAGAGAACCCATGGAAAGGTGTTCTGAAGTAGGGATGGAGGAGCAATCTCTTAAAATAGTTCTGCTCCTACGTGGATGGCTTATTCCAGATTAGTGATTATTCATCTGCCTTAATGAAATGTGTATTTATTTATTTATTTATTTAGATTTCTATTGCCGCCCACTCACCGAGGCGACTCAGGGCGGCTTACAGTCAAAACAACAACAGTACAATAAAAATTATAAAATACAACCACATAAAACAACCAAACCAGAACACAAACTAACTCCCGTATTTCATTGTGAAGATGACGATAAGATGTTTGACATATTATTTTATCATTGAGGAAGAATCAAACTGAGAAACGTATACTCCTTGCCGTCAGCATATAATTTAGACTAAACACTGGAGGATGCTTTGGCATTTCTTGTTATTTTGCCTGCCAGTCTGTATTCCCTCACCTTCCATTTGCTTCAACAACACTGACTTCACTGACTGACTGCATAGCACTACAAGATCATCCCATTTGCAACATCAATTGAGGGCAATCTCTAAGGGCCAAGCAACTAGTTTTCCCACTCCAGAACACTTGAGAGGTTCTCAAAGTGACCATTTCAATTTTGTTCTTTTAAATGACTTTTTGAAAAAGATTAATTAAAGAGAGATACTGAGACAGAGATAAAGACATGCTAAAACAGAGCTGGCATGCCAAAACTTGTAGAAAAGAGCTATGCTCTATAGATATGATTTCTCCTGTTTAAATTCCCATTGGAATCAATCAAATATTTGATCCTTGAATAAGATTACCTATGTGAGTTGGAAAAATGTGGTTTGATTTAGCTTTATGGACTTTTGTCTTCATTCACCTTGAGTATCCCACCAAATCTAGCTAGTACATTAACATACAGCGGAACCTCAGTTAACGTAATTAATGCGTTCTCCAGGACATTTCGTACAACGGAAATTACTTTAATTGAATTTCCCATAGGAATGCATTGAAAACCAATTAATCCATTCCACAAAAAATTCTGTAAACCGAGCCACTATTTTTGATGAATTTCCTTTTGCTATGCAATTTCTATGTTAACCAAGCTATTTGTTAACTGAGGTTCTACTGTACAACTTAATTCTGTACAATAAGACATGAATTAATTTGTCTTCTTGGAAACTTTTAAGGTGCAGATGGGAAACACAATTTTTTAAAAAAGTATATCATCATGATTGGAAGAATATTGTTGCTAACATCAATGTACGTATAGGTAACTATGTATAGCACTGGAGCTGTTTCTGTGCTAAGCCTAAATCTTTTGCAAGAATAGGAAAACTATTTTAATAAATGGGGATAAAATGGAAAGTAAGATTGCCAATAAACCAAATGTTTCAGACAAGGCCAATTCCAAGCAGTAGAAAGGGCACAGCAGGAAATAATTAAATCAGAGTGATCAAGGGGTTTATTTCTAATTTGGTGGCAATACGTTTGTTAGCTAGGAACAGATTTGTGGATAAATCAGTCAGTAGCTTGCAGTATAACTTAGATGGAGATTAACCAAATTAGCAAGTCAAATGAATTCTAATGTTGCCCATATCCTGACAATATCATACTAATTTATATTCTTAGCCACACACATACAAATTCACAAATAATATACAGAAGGCGCAAAAATGTATACACATTTAAAGAAAGGAAAAACTGCATTAAAATTGTAATACTCCATATGTACCTATAACAAAAGATGAATACAAGTAATGTTTCATTTCTGCAATTACAAGAGGTGCTCAAAGTGTTTACCATCAGCATCCAGACACTTTTGATTATGGCAAGTTACTGCTTGAGCAACGTTGACCAAAGTATCCACTTGTAACGCTGTGCATGCCATTTCAATTCCTTCCTAATGTACTGCCAGTGTAGCCAGTTTTCTACAGTATACCACATCCTTTAAGGTCCCCCCCCCACACACAATTTGACATGTATCACTCATCATCTAATATTCTGAATCTAAAAATTAATTTGAGATACTAGGATCTCTCCCACCCCCTACATCACAACTTTATTTTTAATTTTCCTGGAGTCCTTAGCAGTAGGTAAACCTTTGTCAATACTGCAATGAAATTCTATTCTGTGTAACCATCCATATAAGCCCAGCATTTCAAGTCATTTTGTACCACTGTAGCTAAGATCTACAGATATGTTGAACAAAGCTAAGATTCTAACAAGATAGCAATTTATTGTAGTTTTTGTATGGTGAAAAGGAGCAGGATCATACCTACAGTATATACCGTATTTGCCGGCGTATAAGACGACTTTTTTCCCCTGGAAAAAATGCCTCCAAGTGGGGGGGTCGTCGTATACCCCGGGTACACTTCAGTTGGACTCACCCTCCCGTCGCTGTTCTTGTGGTCCGGGAGGGTCTCGTCCCCGCATAGCGCCCTTGTTGTCCCCGGCTGAGATGCCTTCGGATCGGCCTTTCAAGCAGGGGCGGAACAACCGCCCGCATGGCCTCTTTCCCCCCCCCCCTTCGCTCCTCCATGCCGGGGAATTGAAGGCTGTCGGCAGCAGCTCCGGCCCGGGCTCTGCCTCTCTTCCCTCCCCCTTCGCTCCTCCATGTCAGGGGAATGGAAGGCTGCCGACAGCATTTGATTCTCCCACCCAGGAGCAGCGAATCGCTCGCTGCTCCTGGGTGGGAGAATCAAATGCTGTCGGCAGCCTTCCATTCCCCCAGCATGGAGGAGCGAAGGGGGAGGGAAGAGAGGCAGAGCTCGCACGGCTGTGAGGAGGGGGCGCTGCCCGGCGTGGCTGAGCAACAGTCGTGCGCGTGTGTGTGTGTGTGTGTATGAGAGAGAGAGGCGCGAGTACAGCCTTTTGTGATTCCCTTTGAACAAGGGCGATCTCTTCCTCCCCCTCCCCTCCCCTCCCCTCCCCTCGGCAGCAGAGAAGGAGGAGGAATGGGAGGGGCTGTGCTGCTGGTGGTTCCTTCCTCCAAGAGGCGAAAGGGAAATTTCTGCCGAGGGAGATGAAACCAAGGGATTCCTCTCTCCCCCCCCCCCCCGGCCTGGCTGTTCAGATCGTCTCTTGCTATTACCAAGATCCTCCCTCAACTGTCCTCAAGGCAGAGTAAGTTTTGCAAAAAGAAAACGTTACTGATTTCCCTCTCCATCCATCCATCAACCTACAACTCCTATTTTCTCCCGTCCCAATTAGCCTCCTCCAACCAAGCTCTCAATAAACAGCTAATTATATCTTAAGGCCACTCCCCCCCCCACTTCCTATCCCCGGTTGGGATGGGTGGGTTTGCAATTAATGGCTGCTTCATATTCCTCCTCTCACTCTTTAGTTTGATCCTGGCTATTATCAGCTGAAGCCATAAATTGGGGGAGGAGGGAGGCAGGGTGTGAGATGGGTGGCCAGTGTAATGTAGAAAGCCCTGAGGAGTGGGCTTAGGCTAGGACTGAGCCAGGGCTTCCCAAGGGCCAAAAAGAGAGTCGCTGAGGGAGGGTCAGTCAAGATGTCTCCTTTGCCAGTTGCATCTGACTGTAGGTTTTGGTGCTCATCTCTGCTTACAGCCAAAGAGCCAGCACTGTCTGCATATGTTTCCATGGTCATGTGGCAGGCATGACTAGATGCCATAAAGTAAAGGTAAAAGTTGCCCTTGTTCAAAAGCCAGTCGTATCTGACTTTAGGGTTTGGTACTCATCTCTGTTTATAGCCAAAGAGCCAGCACTGTCTATATATATTTCCGTGGTCATGTGGCAGGCACAACTAGACAGTGGAAAGTAAAGGTAAAGGTCACCCTTGCTCAAAAGCCTATCATATCTGACTCTAGGATTTGGTGCTCTTATCTGTTTACATCCAAATAGCCAGCACTGTCTGTGTCTGCAAATGTTTCTGTGGTCATGTGGCAGGCACGACTAGACACTAGAGTGTACAGAACGCTGTTTACCTTTACCACCAAAGGGATACCTATTGATCTACTTGCAAATTTCTTTCTTTTGAACTGCTAGGAGCTTGGAGATATGCCAGGAGCTCACTCCATCAGTATTCAGGTCTTGAACTGCTGACCTTCCAGTTATCAAGTTCAGTATCTTAACTGCTAAACCACCAGTCCTTTTTGGTCACAATTGGGGGGGGGGGCTTTGATTTCTGTCATCTTTCCTTACTTCCTTTCCTGGCTCCTAGGCATGTGCAGAAATACTGGATATAAAACACCACCCCACCTCCATATTTGCAAAGAAAACCTCCACTGGGTCCCTTTGCTGCCCAAAGCCTCTGCTACTTGGTGGGTGGCTAAGAACATGTGCAGAGTTCCAACCTGGCTCCTAGGCATGTGCAGAGTACAGACTGCGGGGAGCATGAGGAGGAGAAGGAGGGGGAGCACAGTCTAAGAAGCCCATTCTACCTCCCTCCCCATCGACACATTGCAAAGGTTCCACCAATAGTAGATGCATGTCATAAGCATTTGAATATAAATTAACATGTTGAAATCAAATCTGATGTTCTTTTACGTTTTATTTGGTGTGTGGAAGGTGTGCGGAAAAGGGGGTCGTCTTATACAGCGAGTATATAACAAAAACTATATTTTGAGTGAAAATGTTGGGGGTCGTCTTATACGCCCAGTCGTCTTATACGCCGGCAAATACGGTAGTTACTGTATTTCATTTATAGTTCTCCTTTTTTCCTTATAATACTGAAGGTCTATGGCCAGCCTCCAATGTAGGGTCATCTCCAGATTAGGATCTTCTGAAAATAGATTTCATTGAGAAAAATTCAGGGTGATGTGCACTTCATTTTTAGTCCTTTCTGACCAAATGTGGGATGATCTCACTCAAGAGATGAAGCCTGGTATGAAGCCTGCTGTTACATTCTTTAATTGTGTTCGGTAAGTATCCTCTATTCTTTCATCTGGCTTTCTCTTTACACATGCTGTTAAGTTTTAACTTCTTTCTACTGTATTGCAGACGTATTAAATTAGTTGCTCATTCAATTCTTTTTGTAAAAAACACACACCAGTTTATGAATGAGTGATATTGTGTTTTTGTGTCACGATTCAAATCACTGGGAAATGGCCCAATATTGCTGCACAATATCATGCTTTCAGTGCCAGTAGGAAAAAAAGAGATTCTAAGCTTGACATAGGAAAGGACAGTCTGAATATTCATAGAACCATAGAATAATTGTGTCAGAATGGGACTATGATTCCATCAAGTCCAACCCCCTACTTAGTGCAGGAATCCAAATCAAAACAGATTTGACAGATGGTTGTCAAAGGTTCCCTTGAATGCTTTGAGTGTTGGAGTGCTTACTACCTCCCAAGGCAATTGGTTGAATTGTTATACTACTCTAATAGTTAAGAGTTTTTCCTGTTGCTCAGCATATATCTAGTTCAGGAGTTCTCAACCTTTTAAAGCTGGGGGCCAGGTCACACTCCCTCAGACAGCTTTGGGGGCCAGATTGCCATTTTGCCCTTCCTCCACCACAAGGCACTTCCAGGTATGGTGAAGGTGGTGGTGGGCCACATGAAATGATATTGCAGGCCACATTCAGGCCACAGGTTGAGAATCCCTGAACTAGTTTCATAAAGTTTGAGCCCAATATTACATGTCCTGAATTCTGGGATGATAAAAAAACAGATCCTGCCCCTCTAGTTAATGACTATCTTCCAAGTCTTTGAAAAGTGCTATCATATTCCTCTCAGCCACATTTTCACAAGGCTAAACATGCCCATTTATTTCATTATTTCCTCATAGGGTTTGATATCCAGTTCTCTGATCTTCCTTTTTGCCCTCCTCTGAACTTGTTTTGTTTAGGTAAAGGTAAAGGTGGATGGATGGAATTGTTGATGTGATGGGCCATTGATCTGGCTGGGCTGCCAAAGATGGTGGAGGATAGGGATGCCTGACATACGATGGTCCATGGGGTCGCAAAGGGCTGGACTTGACTATATGACTGAACAACAACAAAAAAGGTAAAGGTTGCCTTTGCTTGAAAGCCAGTTGTATCCGACTCTATTGCTCTTCTCATCTCTGTTTATAGTCAAAGGACCAGTGGTGTCTACATCTTCAGATGTTTCCATGATCATGTGGCAGGCATGATTAGACACTGGAGTGCACAGAATTCTGTTATCTTCAAATTGAATAGGTACCTATTTATCTACTTGTAATTTCTTGCTTTGAAACTGGTAAGTTGGCAGGAGCTGGGAGCTCATTCTGTTGTGCAGCACTCTGGTCTCAAACTGCTGACCTGCCAACCTTCCAGTTGTCAAAATCACTGTCTTATACATCTCCACTTATTTCATTTTCACAGGTAAGAATCTTTTTTTAACCTCTCTGCTGGCCATGATAGCCTTCTGCCATGACAAAGGCTGAATAGTTGGTCTACTAAAACAGATTTAGATTTTCAGTTTCACTGGGAACTAAGTTCAGGCCAAGTCCAACCAATGTTTATAAAGTGAACTCTTTTCTTTTGGCTTTGTTTTTTAAACCTTGTGCTGCCTAGCATGTACCAACTGGCCATTATCTTGAAGTAAAATTACACAAAACTCAATATCAAGTATAGTTCTACCAAGTCACTCAGCCAGGCTCCAGTAGTTGACATTTGACAGCCCCCCAGCTTGTTTTATAAAACACTTGAAGTATTGATGGTGCAGTTTAAATGACAAATGGTGGCACTAGCAGTTCAGAACTGCCACAGATTTTTGCAGAGTCTCATTAAACTGGCTTAATGAATCCTGTGGAAGATCCATGCATTATATGAATTGCCAGACATAGGACATATAACTGCTGAATGACGAATAATGAAAATAGCAAGTTCACCACAGATGTTTTACTTTCCCACACTGATAAAGTGTGTGCAATTACAAATGGCTTTACTAGTTAATTTCACTTGCTGTATATTATCCAGATTACCCTGTGTGTACATATAAACCCCACTTGCATTGACATTCCCTATGAAATAGTTCTTTTTTTTTAATAACTTGAAAAATGTGAAAATTAATACAACCGTCTGAGGCCTTATGGCCTCTTTGGCTTCTGGATGGCCCAGAGAAGCCAAAAGGTAATCAGATGAAGAATTTTCAGTATTTATTTCAATTCTTTATTCGTGTCAAATGTACCACCAGCATATAATAACACACAAAGCTAAAATTAACACATCTAAAAACAAAATAGAATTAAAATGGGCTAGATGACATCTGCCCAATATCGGGCCACATCAGCAGCATTTCCTCTTTCCAATATAAAGTCCTCCTCAGTGTATGTTGAGGGGCATCATGTACATTGTATCATATGGGAGACAGTTTGCACTTCTCCACATTCACAAAGGCTGTCATCTACAGGGAAACCCCACTTTCTCAAATTAGCCCTTGATCTTCCTACCCCAGCACACAGTCTATTTAAAGCTTTCCACACAGGCCATGGTTGTTCTTGCCCAGTGACAGAGAGTCATGTGGTTCTGCCCAGTTATCTGGTAGCTCCTTGCTTGCCCTCCATAGTTTCTAAGGTGGTCTGTGGGGGCTGGCTGTTCGGAGAGGCAGAAGTTGTGAGGAAGCTATACCTTGATTTCAGTCTCTGCTTTGGTGGTTGGTGATCAAATAGCAGGTGTGTTTCCGATGTACTTGTTTTGACCCACTCTTTCTGAGCAGCACTTAATCAACAGAATTTTGATGGAGGATGGGATCCAAGTACAGTAAAACCACGATTTATGAATGTCCTTACTTACGAATAATTCGACTTATGAATTGGTTCTGCACTGAAATCCATGCCTTGAGTTACAAACATGCCCTTATTTATGAATTAATTCTTTTTCCTCTGTATTGCCTCCAGTGAAGCAAAAAAGCACCATTTCCCTTATGGGTTTGCTTCAGGTTACAATCTGATTCCCCAGAGTGCATTGCACACATGCAGCCTTTTTGAGCCCTGTAGGTGGCAGTAAAGTGTTTGGAGTGATTTCTTTGTCTGGAGTTTTGGCGCCAAAATGGCTACCAGTTGCTGTTTCTTGCTGAATTTTTCTGAGTTTTCTGTCCATTTTCAAATCTTCTTTAAGGTAAGGAACAGTGATTTTGTTTTTGCTTATGTATGCTTTCCTTTCAATGGTGCTGTTGTTTTTGGGTGATTTTTGGAGGGGGGACATTTTGATTTTTGGAGGGGTGGATGGGGCTTTTTTTTAATCTGAATGGAAATGCCTTGAGTTATGAACAAATTCAACTTACGAACAAGGCCATGGAACTTATTTTATTCATAACTCGAGGTTTTACTGTAATGCACTTTTTGTACTGGGGTTGGTTTTAGGCATCCTGTGACCAAGCTCACTCTTTCTTTTAGGGCCACATCCACCTGCCCTGCATGCTTTGATCTGCACCACACTGGACTATCATACTCTCCTGTAGAGTAACATAAAGCTAGCACAGAAATTCCTAAT
This sequence comes from Furcifer pardalis, assembly GCA_030440675.1. Taxonomy (NCBI): domain Eukaryota; kingdom Metazoa; phylum Chordata; class Lepidosauria; order Squamata; family Chamaeleonidae; genus Furcifer; species Furcifer pardalis. The sequence continues at coordinate 136,721,422 of CP126893.1, read as the reverse complement.
GTGTGTGTTTGGACACCTCTACTTTCAATACAACTTCACCACCTACACCAGTGATGGCGAACCTTGGCACTCCAGAAGTTCTTGAACTTCAATTTCCAGAAGCCCTGATCAGCAGGAGTGCTGGACTGGGCTTCTGGGAATTGAAGTCCAAGAACACCTGGAGTGCCAAGGTTAGCCATCACTTACCTACACTGTACAGGATCTATATATACCCCACCAGATGTTCTCTGTGCTATTTCCAAGTCATCACTGTGGCCTGGGTCAGCCCCATATAATAACTTTTTCTGTGACTTTCTTTAGATGTGGATAATTTTTGAAAGGGCCTTGAATTTTTCCTTTACAATAGTCATAACTTCCCCATCAAGAATTTAGTAATACATTGGGCACAAAAAAAGCCAAGAGGAATGGCGGATGGAATGATTGCAAGCAGGAAGTAAGACACATATACATTTATAAATCAAGTCACCCATCTGAACATAGGTGGATTAATGGCTAGCAAAATAATTGGTGACATATTTTTCAACAGAAGTGGTGAAATATGACTAGATTCAATATTTTTAGGCAAGCTATAATTCAATAGAATGCACAATGAGAAGTTGATGGTATGGAAAAACCACACGGGAATTCTGTAGCACAGTTTTGTTATTTCTAAGTTCAAAGACCAACATTCACACAGGCTTAAGACTTATTTATCATTGCACAATTCTGAACAACTGATGGTTTTTATGCATTGGTCCTGTTATCATGAGGAATCACAGAAATGCAACTGGACAACTAGGCTTCATTAAGGATAAATTTCAGATCAAGATAAAAGAAACAGAATAATTGTGCTAATACTCATTAAGAGCAATCAAAAGAATGTTTTTTTCTAATTTAACAACTCCAATCTTCAAAGGGTAATGTAATTTTAGAAAAATGATAATGGCAAAATAATAATAATTTAAAAAGCAGAAACAGAACACTGCAATACCTATAAAATCAAAAAAGTTTATGTTTGTGGGGGTGGGATATATTATATAAATCCACATACATGAAGTTCATTGTACAAAAACAATCCACATAATAAAAAGACAACTGTTTCAAGCTTCACAGCATCCCACAACTTTGCTGTATCAAAGTTATCAAGTTCTTTCTTTGTTTTCTCAGATAAAATAATGCTGATCTGATCCTTTCTCCCCTTTTTTCACTTGGATATGTATTTCATTATGGCAGAAGTTGATTCCACAAGATGTCTTGTTTAGCAGAACCTACTCTTTGCAAGTAGGAGCCATAATGACTTCACAGAAAGGTATGCAAACTTTACACAATTGAAGAGAATGACTTAATCAGACTAGGATGGTAACATTTAATGTAATATAATAGTTATCCCTCCCTCCAACATTCAAGGTTTCCTAGGACTCCCTTTAGACCTGGGTAAAGCTTTGGGAGCCCTGGGATAGGAGGGGAGAAATTAATATAAAAACATTCCAAATTTAATTTTTTAAAAAAAATGATAGCTATGTTATTATTGCTCTGTAAGAACAATTTTTAAAAAAATTCCTTGGGTTTTCTTGAGATTAAAGATTAACAGTCTAAATAAATAAATGGTCGTCATTGTCTTTATCATCGTCGGCTGCTACAAGTATCCAAGCATACATTCATGGAAGTCATTTTCTTAGTTGATGGATGTATCTCAGAGGACTCAATAAGCCGATCCTGGCATGAAACATGTGGCCACACACAGTACACTGAGGGCATAGTTGAGTTTGTTGCAGCGTTCTCCTTTGAAGTGATCAATAGCAACAGATATGGTTTGGCGCCAAAGTGGGCAATCTATGGCCACTGCTTCCCAAGTTTGTGGGTTTATACCTGACACCTTCATGATTTGTTTCAGCTGGTCCTTATAATGTTTCAAAGGAGCTCTATAAAATCTTGTACTGGAGCTAAGTCCCCCATAAAGAATTTGACAATATAAAAACTTGCCATTAGATTACTATTTCTGGTCCCTAGGGAGCATTGTAATCTGAAAAGTATAAGTTATACCAAGAGGATTTCAGACATTGTGAGGAGAGTGTGCTAATTTTGCCCCCTTTTGCCAACATTTTCAACATGTAAAGGCAACAGGCTAAAGGAAATGATTCTTTCAGAATAAACTCTCCAAAAGCAGTTTCATGTCTAGCCTAGACACGGAAGAAGAAGATATTTACTCTTCAAGTAAGAAAATAGCCCCTTTTCTTATATACTGTGTCATCTGGGAAGCCTACTTGGTTATAGCAGACCAGTCTTTCAGAGTGTCAGTTTGGCACATTGAAAGTAGGGATGGGTTGTGCAAAGGTAATACATTCCCTTATTATCTGTGGAATACATCTGTTTACAGTACACCTGAATAGGTCTATGCTTTGCATAAAGGATCCCAAGTCCTTCCTACCATTCCAGTTATGAAAGAAATAAAGAATGTGTAAAACCTTTGCCTGAGATTTTAGAGAACCATGTCCTGTCAGTGGACACCTCAGGGTTGATGGAGGAAAAAGTTGGCCTACTCTAAGGCAGTGAGATGTTATATTCTTATTTGCTCAGGTGTGATAGATCCAAACCTGTAAAATCTTCTTGACTGTTTCCTGGAAGTCTACAATCTCCCTTTGCTCCATGTTTCAAGCTGAAGACAGCCAAATTTTACCAAATGTCCTATTCCTTCAAAAGAAAGTTCTAACAAACTATGACAACAATATTGGAAAAAATCTCCCACAGCATAAGCATCTTTGAACAATAGCAAGAAAAGAAGAGGAAGGTTAAAAAGAAAGCAATCAAGGATTTCAAAGCCATCTTGACTTGAAGCACTGGGGGGGCGGGGGCAAGGGCGGGGGCGGGGGCGGGGGCGGGGGCGGGGGCGGATAACCATTTGGAGCCTCAAAACCCTTAGCAGCTGTTTTGTTTCATATCCTGGTTCAAAACTTATAGGTTAGGCCATTCTAATCTTCAGAAGACTGTAAAGCATTCTGGCCTTTAAACACATGAATAGCAGTCTGTGTTTACTGTTGGGATCAGCAGAAGATATTTAGGGCAAAGGGCAAAATGGCACTTCTACATCCATTCTGTGTGTAAAGGATTATCAAATATGAAGTTGAATTATGTTTCAACATTTTTAATAGAAAGCATTCCTCTATAGCAGGGGTGCCCAAACTTTTCAGGTCATGGGCTGCTCACTTGATTGAGTGTGCCGGTCACATGGTTCCTCCCACCCAGAAGTGGAAGTAAAATGCACGTGTGTGGGTGGCAAATGCACCTGTGCATATGCAGAATGCTGCCGTAAATGACTCATGGTCATTTACGGCAATGTTCTGCGTATGCATGTTTTACTTCCGCTTCTGGCAGTGGCGAGGGCTGGATTAATTGGCACTGCAGTCCAGATCTGACCTGTGGGCCATAGTTTGAGCTCTATAGCACCTTAGAACAGCAGATTAACTTGAAGTGCACTGAGAACAAGTGCAGACAGACCTCTGTCCTCCTTTTCTTGTGGTTGTTCCCCATCATCTGCTGCCTGAGATGACCAACTTGTTTAACTAATGGTAGGACTGGCCTCACTGATTTACCCATTACTCAACTAGTGAAATTACTTATTTTAGAATGCATCACCAAACAAGTCTCCCTCCTTCTCTTTCTCCTATAGTGGTTGGTAGCAATGGCAAGAGCAGTGTTTCCCAAACTATGTTCTACAGAACACTGGTGGACTCCAATTCCCAGAAGTCTAAATCAGTATATTGGCTGATCATTGCTTTAGGGAATTGACTTTGGCTTCTGGGAATTGAGGTCCAAAACCCAAAGATTGGGAACCACTGAGCAAGAGGAACATTATTTTCCTGCAATGAAAATAAGGTGCCTGATTTTATAATTTAGGAGTGCCAAAGACATCACAAATGATATCGGTGCATTCTCTATGGATTCA
>CP126893.1:136557500-136712500 GCA_030440675.1 Furcifer pardalis | reverse complement strand
TTTGCTAAGACTGTAATCTGGCTGTCCTGAATCTACCAAATAAGACTATTAATGAATAATAGCTCATCAGTTGCACATAATATTCATACCTAGACAGTTGAGGGATTTTTCACCACCTGTCTGTAATGTCAGTACTAAATAATACAGGTATGAAAAGTTTTGACATTAGTTGCTAATATTCTTACGAATAAAAAAGCAAGAGAAACATACACGTTCCTAAGAGACAAGAAAACAGATAAAAAGAAATAAAGCATTTATTTCCCAACACAACACACACACAAAAACCTAAGACAAGACTATCTACAAAGTAAGACAATGACATGGCAAGTTTCAAGGGGGTTTCAAAGTTGCAAAGAATACTTGAGACCCCCAAGAAGTAACTCCTCCACCACCAACACAGCCCGGGAGACCGGCGGATGGAGGGAGACGCCGACGCCGGCGCCGACACAGCCTCCAGCCAGAGGACCGGCACCTGCCCCCACGCCCCGCCCCCGCGGGAACTTTAAAAACTCCGGTGCGGCAGGGCTGCCTGGCTCCTCCACCACCAACACAGCCCGGGAGACCGGCGGATGGAGGGAGACGCCGGCGCCGGCGCCGACACAGCCTCCAGCCAGAGGACCGGCACCTGCCCCCACGCCCCGCCCCCGCGGGAACTTTAAAAACTCCGGTGCGGCAGGGCTGCCTGGCTCCTCCACCACCAACACAGCCCGGGAGACCGGCGGATGGAGGGAGACGCCGACGCCGGCGCCGACACAGCCTCCAGCCAGAGGACCGGCACCTGCCCCCACGCCCCGCCCCCGCGGGAACTTTAAAAACTCCGGTGCGGCAGGGCTGCCTGGCTCCTCCACCACCAACACAGCCCGGGAGACCGGCGGATGGAGGGAGACGCCGACACTGGCGCCGACACAGCCTCCAGCCAGAGGACCGGCACCTGCCCTCACGCCCCGCCCCCACGGGAACTTTAAAAACTCCGGTGCGGCAGGGCTGCCTGGCTTCTCCACCACCAACACAGCCCGGGAGACCGGCGGATGGAGGGAGACGCCGACGCCGGCGCCGACACAGCCTCCAGCCAGAGGACCGGCACCTGCCCCCACGCCCCGCCCCCGCGGGAACTTTAAAAACTCCGGTGCGGCAGGGCTGCCTGGCTCCTCCACCACCAACACAGCCCGGGAGACCGGCGGATGGAGGGAGACGCCGACGCTGGCGCCGACACAGCCTCCAGCCAGAGGACCGGCACCTGCCCTCACGCCCCGCCCCCGCGGGAACTTTAAAAACTCCGGTGCGGCAGGGCTGCCTGGCTTCTCCACCACCAACACAGCCCGGGAGACCTGTGGCTGGGGGGAGATGCCCCCGCTATAGCCTTTACCCGGACTACTGGCACCAACTCCCAACTCCCCCAAACCCCGCTTTGGCGAGGGATTTAAGAACTTGGGAACGGCAGGATTGCCTGGTCCCACTACTGTTGGTGCCACCAGGGACAGCCGTGGACAGGCAGCATCGGGATCGGGGCTGGAAGAATGGATGGGGGAAGCAAGGAAGGACCTGCCAGCCAGAGAAGGGGGATCAGGCTCCGCCAGCTGGGCCTGGGAGGCTCCATGGGGCCCAAATTGGTGTGGTTATGGGCATGGGGTGCTACGTCGGGAACCAAGGGGCGGGCCGCACACGGAGAACGCGGGACAGATGGTTGGTTGCTGTCCCGTGTTCTAGCCCCTCGGTTACACCTCTAGGTCCTGTGCATCCGGTCAAGAGTGACCCCTCCTTTAGGCTGCTGCTGGTGAATGCCAGATCAGTCTGCAACAAGGCTCCTCTGCTCGCTGATACGATCTTGGGGGAGCGGGCTGATCTGGCATGCATCTCCGAGACCTGGCTGGTGCCTGAGGATGGGGTACCCCTGTCTGAACTCTGCCCAGCCGGGTTCGGTGTTTGGCACCAGCCTAGGGAGAGGGGAAGGGGCGGTGGAGTCGCCATAGTAGCCAGGAGGTCCTTGGGAGTGGCCAGGGCCACGGCTCCACATATTCCGGGTTGTGAAGCCCTGTTCTTGCGTGTGGGCCCTAAAGGTCAGTTGGGAGTCTTGCTCGTGTACCTGCCTCCCTGCAGAGTAGCAGACTCCCTGCCTGAGCTCCTTGAGGCGGTCTCCATGCTGGCATTGGAGACCCCCAGGCTGATGGTTCTGGGGGATTTCAATTTGCCATCATTGGGGACCGGCTCGGAGGTAGCTCGGGAGTTCATGGTTTCCATGGCAACCGTGGGCCTGACCCAGGTAATTCAGGGTCCTACCAGGAGCAGTGGCTACACCCCGGACCTGATCTTTTTGTCGGAGCTGTGGCAGAGTGATCTGAATGTACAGAAATTAGACATCACTCCTGTGCCATGGTCAGATCACTATCTGGTGACTCTGGACTTCCTGGGGGCAAGACTTCACCGTAGGGAGGCAGGGCCGATTAAGTGGGCCCGCCCCCGGCGACTAATGGATCCAGAAGGATTCCAACGGGAACTGGGGTGTTGTCCTCTTGACCTGCAAAGTGATTCGTCCGAAGCCCTTGTTGCTTCCTGGAACAGGAGAGCGACTGCAGCTTTGGATGTAATCGCGCCACTACGGCCTCTCTACGCTCGTGGGGGTCGATCTGCCCCTTGGTTTACAGAAGAGCTAAGGGAGCTGAAACGAGCTAAGAGACGCCGAGAGCGCCGCTGGGTGAAGACGCGGAGCGAGTCCGATCGAACACTGGTTAGAGCTGCTATTAAAGACTACCTAGTGGCGATGGGGGCGGTGAAACGCCAATATTTCACCGCCCTCATTGCCTCTGCAGATAACCGCCCAGCGGCCCTGTTCCGGGTGACCAGGTCCCTCCTTGGCAAAGAGGGGCCGGGCCCTGGCTGGCAGGGATCTGCTGATGCTTTTGCGGATTATCTAGCGGAGAAAGTCGCTCAGATCCGCTCGAAGTTTAATCCCGGCGTGGAAGGTACTGAACTGGGGTTGACCAGGGCACAGTCTAGCCATGTTATCTGGGATCAGTTCGAGCCAGTTGGCCCTGAGGAAGTGGACAGGCTTCTTGTATCTGTTCGCGCCACGACCTGTGCACTGGACCCATGCCCTGCCTGGTTAGTTAAAACTGCCAAGACTGTGGCAGGTGGCTGGGTCGAGGCGATTATTAATGCTTCATTAAAAGAGGGGCATTTCCCAGCACCATTTAAACATGCTTTGGTGCTCCCCCTCTTAAAAAAGCCGTCCCTCGACCCTATGGTAATTTCCAACTACCGTCCAGTGTCTAACCTACCTTTTTTAGGTAAGGTCCTGGAGAAAGCTGTGGCGCAGCAGTTACGGGATGTCCTGGATGAAGCGGATTATCTGGACCCGTTTCAGTCAGGATTCAGGCCCGGATATGGTACCGAAACTGCACTAGTCGCATTGGTAGATGATCTCTGGAGAGAGCGGGACGGAGGGGAACCGTCTGTCCTTGCTCTCCTCGACCTCTCAGCGGCTTTTGACACTGTCGATCATGGCATCCTTCTGGGAAGGCTCCGGGGCTTGGGGATCCAGGGCACAGTGCTGTCCTGGTTTTCCTCATTCCTGAGGGACAGGACCCAGTCGGTGTGCCTGGAGAAGGAGATGTCCAGCCCTAGGCCCCTGCAGTATGGGGTGCCTCAGGGCTCGGTACTTTCTCCTCTCCTATTTAACATCTATATGAAGCCACTGGGTGAGATCATCCGTTCCCACGGGGTAAGGTATCATCAGTATGCTGATGATACCCAGTTGTACATCTCAGCCCGTGGGGACCCAGGCGGTGCAGTGGAAGTCCTTTCCAGGTGCCTGGAGGCTGTTAAGGTCTGGATGGGGGAAAACGGGCTACAGCTGAATCCCGGCAAGACTGAGTGGCTATGGGTAAGGGGCCCTGCGCTAACACGGGAGTTACCAGCTTTGGTTCTGGATGGGGCAGTTTTGCCCCAAACAGACCCGGTGCGTAATCTGGGGGTCCTCCTGGACTCACGGCTACTGTTCAATGAGCAGGTGGCAGCCGTGGCCAGGAGGGCTTTTGCACAACTTCGTGTAATACGCCAGTTACGCCCCCTCCTAGGCCGGGATGCCTTGCTCATGGTCACGCATGCTTTGGTCACCTCCAGACTTGATTACTGTAATGCGCTCTACATGGGGCTGCCCTTGGCGACCATTCGGAGGCTTCAGCTGGTCCAGAATGCGGCAGCCCGGGTAGTGATGGGGTGCGGGCGTTATGCTCGGGCCTCACCACTGCTCCGGGAGCTGCACTGGTTGCCAGTTTGCCTCCGGGTGCAATTCAAGGTGCTGGTCATTACCTTTAAAGCCCTACATGGTAGTGGGCCAGGATACCTAAGAGACCGCGTCACCCTAAGAATGTCTGCCCGTCCCACCAGGGCGGACCGGAGGGGCTCTCTTGTTACTCCATCGGCCAGGGAGGCTCGCCTCACAAGCACCAGGAAGAGAGCCTTCTCTGTGTTCGCCCCGGCCCTTTGGAACCTCCTTCCGACAGAGCTGCGCCTGCAGACGGAGCTTCTGCCCTTTCGAAAGGGCCTGAAGACATGGCTGGCGGGTCAAGTGTGGGGACATAGCAATGCAGGTTCCCATACGGGATGGCTAATTTAAGAGCAGCCATTCGCCCCCATCTGGTAGCTGTTATTATGGGTTTCTATCCGTTTTTACTGTTTAACGTTTTAAATTTTTTATGAATTCTTATGAATTTTATGAATTTTAAGGCCATATATATTATGAGCTATGCTGTAAGCCGCCCAGAGTCGGGTCCGCCCGATTGGGGCGGGATATTAAATGCAAATAAATAAATAAAAATAAATAAAAATAAAAGCTTTCAAAAAGATTGCCTTCAAAAGAACTGGGTCAACTTTTTTCCTGTTCAATAAGGGATTTTCTCCATCTGCTTTTCTCTCTCTCTTTTTTGGACAGACTTCTATTTTTTCACTCCTCTTTGACTACAATTAATGTATATCATATTCATTACTAAAATCAAGAAATATGCTAAACAATTTTTTTAATAATTAGGGAACGGAGTGGGGAAGGAGATGTAAGTAACTGCAGTTTTTCCCCATGCCAGAAAGAAAAGATAAAAATGAGAATTTCTTTTTAGTAATCTAACCATGAGGAAAATGAATCTGTGTATTCATTTTCACCTCCGTTATGTATACAGTTGTCTTTTATTGTTGTCAGCCAACAATGGAAGAAATTATCCCTTATTTGTCCAAACTGGTTTCTTGCTCTATATTCAGAAAGGAAACCATAGTAACGTGTATTTAATTGCAGGTTTCACTGGAGCCTTTTGTGCTAATTTAGAAACAAACATTGCTGGGCCATTTACTTAATAGATTTACTTCCAGATTGTCCCTCTGTGACTTGAAATGTACCCAGGGCAAACCCTATGAACTCCGTTCCCATTGATTAGACTGATTGTATGCCACTGAAATCTCTGTTCATGCTTTTGCAAGCACACTTGGCTTCCCCTTGTATTTGCAACAATTTCTGCATCATGTCAGCTTCTATATGTGGATCCTCCACTCTAAACTCTGCCTAAACTTTTTTCTCTGCTCCCAATAGTGCTGTCCTTTTCTTGAAATTTGTTTTCTTGTCAACTGCGGGTAGACAACTACTGGTTTAGAAATGTCTTTGTGCACTGAGGCCTCATTCTAGTTAATGTACCATATGGTCCAAATCAAATTAACTTTAAATGCATCAACTCAGAAACTTTCTATGCAGCTCCATGGAAGTGTGTTAAAATCCCTTCTAACTATTCTGCAGTCCTCTTATACAGCCCCCTGCTATCTTGTTCTTTAACGAATTGAGACAGATGTGCAATTGAGAAATGTGCCTGTGCAACTTATCCTTTTAACAGAAGAAGGAGGGAAAATTGATTATAATAGATATTTTCAAGACTCTTAATTCAGTGTTTTGGATCATGGTGTAAGACTCTAACTTTAAAAACAAAGGTCATAATAAGTTCAAAATCCAACATTAATCTAGACTTGTATAGATCCATTAAATAAATAAGACCCACATAAGTATTTACTACTTTTCTATTAAGTCAATTGACTTCTGAAGTTAAGCCTAACAATTGGATTTAAGTCTGGGTGGATGCAAGAGGCCAAATTTGACTCATTTCCATTTTGTATATGATGCTTATTTAATTCATTCTATTCCTTTCAAAGCAATATGGGTTAAAAAAACCCACAGCATTAAATTATTTCAGAAAATTATCCTTTTTAAAAATTCTGAGAAGGTAGAGGGTTTTAAATAGTTTTCATGAAAGAAGAATGTCAAACAGAAAAAATGCCAATGGAGTGAATTTGTTTAAGGTGAATCCCAGCTTGCCATGAAGTGACCCATACACTGTGATCATGGAGCCATCTCCTGTGGCACATATGACATTAGACCTGCAGGATTTAACATAAGGGAGGGATTCACAACCTACAGCCCAAGGGCTGGGGCTGAGGCTGGCCCACGGCACCAATTAATCCAGCCCGTGGTGAGGACCCCACCACTGTAAGCACCAAATTGCACTGGAAGCACCCAAGATGCACTGAAAATGCACCAGAATGTCAGAAATTAACCCAAAATGCACTGGAAGCACCAAAAATGGCCAAAAATGTGGTGAAATGGCCAAAAACTCACCAAAAATGGCCAAAAACATGCCGCCCCTCGTTCCCATTGCTATGGGAAGTGGCAGAAGTGGTGAAAACAGCTGTGCAAGCATCTGCCACCACCGTCACCAGACATGGCACCAATGGTGAGAGGAACCATCACTCTGACCTGCACAGCTCCCCGAGGTAGCATGGTCTGGCCCTCAGCAGGAAAAGGTTGCAAACCCCTAACATAAAGAATAGTATGGGAGAAGGAATTCTGGCTCTGTTTCAACCTGGACAGGAGTTGGTGTGCTTGCTAATAGCATATAGGGATGAAGTGGGAAGAAGACTTTCCTTTTAAAAAAAAATGTTTGAAAAGTTTGCCCACCTTGAAGGATATAGTGTATACTCCAAAGAGGACCACGTTCTGATCTGCAAAAATAGTTTGGTGGCTGTTCATTGGGTGAATTTCTTCCCGAGTGCACCTGTTCCATTATACCCATTAACACTGGCATATGACAATAAATAAAAGACACTACAGAATCTTATGCCCTTGTGATTACTTGCTCATAAATGCACAGCTGAGTTTATGTCATAAAGTATACTGAAAGAAACATTGTGTTCAGTAGAGTAGAAAACGCCTTTACCTTTTTGCAAGGGAAAAGCTGCCACAAACCAATTGTGAGCGTACACAATAAGACCTCCTTGCTTAAATATAAGGTCATTATATTCCAAATGGAAAGAAATTGTGATTTTTTTTCCAAAAGCTGTTGATGACATTCCTTGGTAGATGTTTGTTTTCTCTTCAAAGATAGTTGAGGTCATGTGGGTAGTGCTCCAGCGAGACTGTCAAAAAGAATGTTTAAAAGCAATTGCTGCTAGTTTTCACTTATTTCTGAAAAGTGTCACTCAAGCTATCATAAAAGTACTGCTTACTGCACACCAAATATCGATTTCACTACAACTGACTTAGTTGGAAAGTGTTTCTCTAAGCAATGCGCTTTTGAACAAAACGTCAACATTGATCCCTTTATCAGAAAGCGGGATCCTTTGAAAGGGGAGAGAAAAGACCAAAAACAATGGTTGTTATGGAGAGCTGTAGAGGGAATTTGTTGTCTTTCTTCACAGGTACGAGAGCAGGATATAGAAAGTGCTGCTATTGCTACAGCTTATTAATAGTTGCAGTTATTTTCTTAGGCTAGGATCAAATATAGTGTCTCTAATAATGAAATTGCTGCTGTCAATGGAGTTGGAAAGAAATCTATATGGCCTTAGATAGGCTGGTTCCACTGGGGTTTGACTCATGCTTGAACCAGAAAAGTAGCATTGAACATTGTTTAGGTGTTAAATATAGGGTTACTCTTGATGTGTCAACAAAGGGAGCAGACTAACCCCATTTCCTCCATTTTCACTCTCATCTTGGGGAGAACTGTCTTTAGCCATGGGGTCTTGCCACCCAAAGAAAAATCCCAGAATAAATAAAGGACTCCAGATGATATCAAGATGCCTCACATGTGGAGATAACTTTTTTTTTTTAGATTTGGCTCTCCACACATAGAAAACTAGGACTCAGGATGGTGGGGCAACTCTTTTCTCATTTCCATGGCCTATGATTATATCTTTTCCTGAATGCCTACATAAGACTATTTGCTCAACAACAGATTTAGCACTGGAACTTGTAAATATTAAAAGGAAATTGCTTTTGGAAGCAAGGTAAGTGCACATTACCTGTTACTGAATTTGTCTATCAGGTGTCCATATACTGAGGTATTCAGTCCTTCAGGACAGAGGAAGGAAGTAGTTTCTGAATTTATAGTAACAATGTAAATCCTAACTTTTTTCATCAATGCCTTTCAGGAAGAAAAAGTAGAAAAATATTCTCCTCACCTCATGAAAGGATGAAACACTGTGTGGCAAGAAGTCTAGGGGGAAAGAATAGGGGTCCTTCAAAAACCACATGAACATTTTAGGGGGGGTCAACCAAAAGTCACAGAAAGTCAGGGGGGGGGAGTTCGGCGTGAAGTCACAAGACTCCAAAATTATCATTTGCTTTTCGCATCCAGCTGGCCATAGATCTATCTTCAAACCATGTGATGGGGGAGGGCAGTCAAAGGTCACAGAAAGTCACAGAGAGGGGAGGGGATCAAAAAGTGGTCTATTTTAGTCATGTGGTATTTGAAATATCCCATATGAGAAAGAGAAAGAGATAGCAAATTGGGCAAAAATGTTTAAGGAAAATGCAAATTGGGTAAAAGGACAGTGGTGGCTGCTTTGCTCCAGGCACATTTAAACATCAGAAGCATTGACAATTTGCCAATATGGAAACCTGTGGAATCTTGAGAGAGCCAGTTCCTTATAATAATCCTCATGGTTAGCATTGTAAAGTATCCATCTTTTGCAGGAGAAAAAAGCTTCCCTGAGGAACAGCAGCTTCATTGCCATGACGGCAACTGCTGCTGCTGTTGCTGCTGCTGCTGCTGCTGCTGTTGCTGCTGCTGCTGCTGCTGCTACCTCCTCCTCCTCCTCTTCCTCCTCCTCCTCCTCCTCCTCCTCCTCTTCTTCTTCTTCTTCTTCTTCTGCCATATCCATTCCAGATATTGGCTATCATAATGGCAATTCTCTTCCTGTTCTAAACTTAACATATCCATTCAACTATGAGAGAGAGAATTCGAATTTGTTTCAGACAGAAAAGTATCTAGAACCATCCAGAATATGTCTTGGGTAAACCTGAATATATTTTCACAGCAGGATCCAACTGAGTGGATCTCAAATTACAAAAACATAGCCTCTTCTTGAAATAATTCTGGCAAAGAGATATATAAACCTTTGTTTGAAGATCAGGTCTTATAAAGTAATGTTGACTTCTGATCTGGACAATCCCATAGCTTGGTATGGTAGATTGAAATATGATAAGTTGTTTGCACTGATAGCCTTCCATGGATGTGACTTTGTATTGTTTGATTCTTTTAAGTCATTTCATTCAAGCTAGGAACATCTGGTCAAGTTTTATTTACACTGTGAAAAACCTCATTGTTCACAAGTACTTGGTTCTTCAGGAAAATGTCCAAGTAGGGACATTTCACAACCTTTCAGGACAGACAACTATTGGTGATTAATAAGCATTATTTTTAAAGGATGATGTGGCTGCGCACATTCTGTTATTTTTTCCTTGTCAGCCTGTGATTTACTCTTTTCCTAAGAAACTGCACCAGTAACACCTCCTTTTTATCCATGGAGAATGTGCATATGTTAATTCTGATATGCATCCAGACATCTGGATGGCATTTTAATATCTCATTTACATTCACACAAGGAGAGTCCACACAGATGGTGAAGAAAAAATGAAGAGCATTGTTTCAAGCAAATATGGCATCCAGGAAATCAAGACATGCTTTAAAAGCTTAGTAGTTTGCTGCATGTGTGTGAGAGACTAGATAAGAGAGAAAACAAGGAAAGCCATCAATTCTGTACACAATTGACTTTAACTTCATGAGTGCTGGAGCTGAGAGGCCAAGCCCCATCAAGTTATTGGTCAACTGGGAAGTGCCTAACATTTTAGAGAGGGTAGTCTTCCATCTGAATGTCTGCCAGAGGACAATCTTCTGTTTGAAGGGTTGTTAAAAAGCGTCACAGTCCACATCTGATTGAATGTTAAAGACTCATAAAGAGGGAAATAGGGAGAATATTGTAACATAGAAAATGCCATGGCGAGTCAAACTACTACTACTAAAGCAAAGTGATCACACTTCTATACCACCTCATAGTGCTTGGTGCACTCTCAGGTTGGTTCACAAGTTAATTAGCATTTTGCCTCCAACATTCTGGGTACTCATTTTACCAACCTCAGAAGGATGGAAGTCAGAGTCAACCTTAAGCCCTGGTCAAGATTGAACTCACAACCTTTTGGTTGCAGGACAGCAGTTTAACCACTGTGCCACCAGAGTTAACCACTGTGCCACCAGCGCTGCTGCTGCTACTTCAGGTGTCGAGGGAGAGACAAGGCTCTTGCTCTGGCACATCTAGAAGCCTCCACCAGCACTATTTGGTGTTCTTGTAATATGTCTTTGATGTTATCTCACCACCTTCCTCTAATTCTTCCTCATGATCCATGTCCTTCTCTTTTCATATATGCCTTGTATAGTATGGAATTCCATAACTTTCTCTCCAAATGGGCAAACCCTTTTATTTGCTGTCTCTTTATGTAATTTAAGATTGGTTCTATCCCACTTTGTTCCATTACAGTCTCATTCCTAATGTTATCCCCTTCTAGCAAGAAGGGTAAGTACGCTGCAAGATCTAAAGTCAGCAGTACCTTCGAGTTGTGTTCCCAGCTAAATTGACAACAGAGGTGCATAGTTATGTCACATTACAATTTAGAATCCTTTTAAGACACCTGTCAAATTTATGGGATCAAACTGAACAATATTTATTGTACAGAAATGAATATATATGTGGAATTATGAAAGTGTATGCTTCATTTAAATTGCATTTTAGCATGGAGACTTTATGTTATCCTTAGGCAGGGATTTCAAATTTGTTATTCCCATTTTCACCACATTGCTCAGAATGTTACCAACATTCCCATCTCATTCTAGTTCTGTACTGGGGCGGCGGGGGGGGGGAGACCTTCACAGTTACTTTCCACATGTCTGTTGTTATTTGTTTCTAAACTAGAACTCTATATTTTAAATGAATGCCTTTATTTTGATGCATGTGTCTAGAGATTTTTCAAATGTATATTCTTAGTTTTGCACATCTTTCAAAGGTACACAAGCCAGACAAAATTACAGATTCAAAAAAACAAGGTGCAAAATTTTCCCATTGAATACTTTGGCAGGGCAATACAAAATCACCTATGTTACTTTTTTTCATCCTTATCAATAATAAAGAACTATAGTGGCTAGAATTTTCCTGATGTTTGCATAACTGTCAACAGTTACCCGCAACTAGTTGCAACTAGTTGACAGGGTGTGCCTTAATTGTACAATCAGACTCAAAGGTGAGGTATGTTTGAGCATCTGCTGAACTGATCACAATTAGCAACACCATGTAATGGAAACCTTACACAAAACTCAGCAGGATTCTAGCCATTGTGTGTGAATTATTCTAATTGGTTTCCTAGACAGAAGGGCTTCGACAAAGAGAACAAAGAGAGCATGTTCTCAAGTTACCACCTAGGTCAGTGATGGTGAACCTTTTAGAGACTGAGTGCCCAAACTGCAAACCAAAACCCACTTATTTATTGCAAAGTGCCAACACGGCAACAGGGGAGGGGAAAAGAGCTCCCATTGGGTTGCTGGGAAGAAGGGCAGGGCAAACCCTGTACTGGGGGAGGGAGGAAGCACTCCCATTGGACTGCTGGGCAGAGGGGTGGAGCGAACACTGTGCTGGGGCAATGACATGCATGCCCATAGAGAGGGCTCTGAGTGCCCCTTCTGGCACTCATGCCATAGATTCGCCACCACTGACCTAGGTGCTAAAGCATAAGAGTTTTAAAGAGAGGATGTTAAACCTTTTAAAACTGATGTCCAAAATCTTGTTGTGTAAATTAAGCCTGTGGAATGATGATGATGAAGAAGGAGATTTTCAGCATTTAGACTTCCACTTTCTGTCCCACAGTTTCCAAATAATTACTGGCTTTATTATGATTCCATATATGGTGCTTCTTGTTTTCCTAAGCAGGAAATGATAGATTTAAATTTAATTTTTTAAATTTTAACAGTTTTATATTTGACGTTTTTTGGTAGTGTTTGTGTTTTTATTGTGATGTCTTTTATTACTTGTAAACCGCCCTGAGTCACTTCAGTGAGAAGGGCGGTGGATAAATGTGAACAAACAAACAAACAAATAATTGAAAAGCTCTCATAAGCATTGTTACCAAAATTATTATTCCAATACATGGATTGACTTTAAAGGAATGTTTTCTAGAGTCTGACCATTTTGCTTTAACAACTAATCTTTCTCTCTGTCCTTTATGCAAAAGCCATCTGCCTATTGTTTGTTGGTGCTTTTCACGCATCTTCTGATAGAAAACCATCTGCTCATCTCTTTTAACTTCTGTGTGCAACACACATTCTTTAATTTAGTTTACAAATCTTTGCATATGTCAACATTTTAATTACATACTGGCATGTTACAATGCCAATGGCTCAGAGGGGTCTTCACACAATAGTGCCAGGAAAAGTTTAGTAAATGCTTGCAGTGAATTCCCTTGCTCTTTGATCCCTTGCTCTATTGTAAATTTTCATGAAATTTACAATAACTTTGTCAAGAGAAAGAACCAGACGATGCATGAAGTCAATAAGTGTACTAAGTGATTGATAGCGACATAATTTCAAAAGCATGGTATCTTGATTTAGTTACTATAACAATATTAATTTGTATGGAAATTTGGCTCAGACAATTGCTTGTATTTTTAAATGTTTTATGCTCTAACAATATAATCATCCCATTGACAGTTTAAGACAGAAATAGATGGTTCCTAGGCCACAAATAGTGTGTGTGGATATATAGAGTAAATATATATTGGTAACACTTGGGCTACACAAACATCTTGGAATTAGGAATCTGGCTGTGGAGCAAGAGGTTTGGAGTTCAATTCTCCAGTGTATACTCCATAAGAAATGAACTGTATGGCCTTGGGCAAGCTGTACTGTCCCAGGGTGGACCAGAAGAAGGGAATGGTAAATCATTTATGTGTATTCTCTGCCCAGCAAATCCTGGAAAGGTTAGTCATGATTTCATGGCATAGTATAATTAAAAAAATCTACCATTAGATTCACAGTCAAAGACTGGTATAAAATGAACAGTTCAAGACCTAGCCAAGGACCTAAGAAATGTTAAGGTAACAATTAAGTATGAAGGCAGTTCCTAGTAAAGTTGTTTGGTGATGATGAGTTACCTTTTTAGTTTAGTCCAGCACAGTTATTTTTATATTCTTTTTATGACCGTGCAGTCAAAATAATCACCCAATGGGGAATGGTTGAGAAAACTATGGATTAATCTGCCTATGTACATTCTGTTCTGTGCCTTGATCCATGTTGAGTTGGTAAAATTCCCAGCTGGCATTCTTTTTCACCAACAATTCTATGCACTCATTTGTTGCACAGCTCAAGAGATAAAAAGAGTCACAGGGAAATGGCCATATGAGTTAGGCTGCAGCAAGGAGAAAGAAATAAAAAAGTGGCACAATCTGCAGTCTGCTTTGAGGTGAAAAAGGATGAGGTCAACCAAAGTCATCTTTCTCAAAGTGGTATATAGTTAGAAGAAGTGTTTCTTGCTAGGCAAGTGAAAGATAAATTTAGCACAGTACAACAACAACAACAAAAAGATGGATCAATGGGAATTACATTACAGGATAAGAAACTAGCTACATGTCAAGAGACTGAAGAAAGAAATGTGTCATGTTTAAATAAGAAAACACAAAAAAGGATGACAAGAAGCAAGAACATCCCTCTAAGCAACATTTTAGCTAAGCTGGGAAATAACCAGAAGAATACTAATAAACTGTCTTGCTAGAGTTTGTTGTGAACAATTTTTAAAGCTATACTGAGAGAATAGGAACAAATGCATGAGAAACTACTTTTATGTCCTGGTCAAACCCTGGACTGCCAAAATGAAGCCACTTTCTTGTTCATCAAACTTAAGTCCTCATTGGTGCATGTTTCTGGCAGTAATTGGCAGACCAGTAAATGAGCTGGATTCTGTAATTTTCCACATCCACACAGCATGTTGTTGTCTGCCGGCAGCCCCCACTTGAGCATGTTGGTCATGCATTTAGGGACTCCAACCCTCAGCCTATTCAGAGTCCTCCAAGAGATGTAGGGGAGGTTGAGTTCCTCAGCTATATCCTCCCCTTTGATTTGGTCTGGTGTTAGAAAAATTAGCCGGCAATGTTGCCACCCAGGGTACGCCCAGTTGTATTCACAAACTTCAAGGAGGCTCTTACTGTGTACCCCAATGGGAATAAATAAAACACTTAATAGAAAATAAAGTTCTGGATTGCTTACTGTTTCCTTTTACTCAACAGTCTTACTGAATCCAACTCACATCAGTGAGTTGTGAAGAAAAGTTAAACAGAAGATACCATAAGAAGTGGTAAAAGCAAGGGGATAGAAGTAATATTTGGAAGGAAAAGAGATTGATAGGGTGATTAGTTATGTACAGATGCTGAAATCTGATTTCAAAGATAGCAAATTTTGAGAGTTGCACAGGACATCAGAAACACAGATATGCAGCTTCTGTGGTTAATGTACGCAGAGTAAGAAGAAACCAGGTGTATCAGAAACAGGGAACATTGGCACTCACTTGACAACACTGCAGTTGACAATGAAAAGGATGTGTGCTAAAATTCAACAAGATGGGGGGGGGGCATCATGTGAAGGCCAGTAAACCATAAAACCTTGTCCTATACAATCAACAATGTTGCAATGATGATGATTATTTTTTTAATTGATTTTTTAAAAGTAATTTCGAACCTCAAGGTTTTAATTTATGATTTTTCTGTAAGCCGCCTAGAGTCAGGTTCGCCTGATTGGGGCGGGATAATAAATCTAAATAAATAAATAAATAAATAAATAAATAAATATTAATGTATCAGCTTCTCAAAAGTCTTCAAGTGTTTATAACACTGTTGGATCCACTAACGTCAATGGAATAACTGATAACTCATGCAGTAAAAACACTCCCAAGACAAACACTGCAGAATAAATTAGTTCTAAGCTGATGTTCTCCTTGATTTCTATCTGGATTTCAGAATATGAAGTTCTTTTTTTTGTTAGATTTATTTGTTAGATTTGTATGCCGCTCTCCTTGCCGAAGCAACTCAGAGTGGCTAACAATGTTACAGCTGTGCTACAAAGTCAAATATAAATACAGCTCAATATAAATATAAATACAATACAAAATAGAAATGGGAATACAATACAAAAAAATCAGCAACAAGACCCCCAAAGCAAACAAATCCACCATGTCTCTGATAGAGCCCGGGGCTCAACGTCCGTAATGGAGGCTGGGCTCAGCATCTTTGGTGGATGGAGAACTGCTGTAAGTCAGAGTAGATAGCTTGCCTACCAGTTAATACACTTAATGGGTTTGCTGATTGGAAAAAGAATGTTCCCAAGCAAGGGAAAACTAATGGAAGAAGGAAAACAGAAAGACCAGATTGTCTCCATTAAAGAACCCACAACCATGATTCTGCAGGATCTGAACAGGACTGCTGAAGACAAGACATTCTGAAAGTCATTTATTCACAGGGCCACCATGAGTCAAAGGCAACTTCAAAGGCATATCAGTTAAGTTGTGATGGGATGTTTCTGTGAGACTGACTAATCAAGTAAATAAATAATTATGTGATACAATGCACAAAATATACTAATTTACATCATGCTCAAAAACTAACACATGTCAAAAATGGATTACAGAAAGTCTGGATAATGCACACAGATTAATAATATTAAAGCTAGCTAACACACACTACAGACTTTCAGTAGTTTGTACATCCAGAAGCATGCATATTTATATGGTTTATCTATTTATTAGTCATATTTATATCCTCTTCTGCTCTGACATTTAAAGCCTAACCTCTGCATTACACTTCCTTCCCAAACATATATTGGGATTACAGAAATTAAGATTCTTATATTGTGTAGACGTTACCTTACAGGTAGTGGAAACTGCTAACATGAAGAATAGAGAATGGCATCTTTTATTGAAGCTGACAAATTCTATTTATTATTCTGCCTTTGTAACCCTTCTTTTCTGACACTGAACTTGGAATGATCAGGTGCAAGAGCAATTCAAACACAAATCTAAATGAACCACAGGAAGACTGAAAAAAAAATCACTCTTGCAGGCAGAAGCACCAAGGAAGATAGGCAAATTGAGCCTAATGAATATTGGAATCATATATGGCAGCCAGGCAGTCAGACGTGGAGTGGCAAATATTTAACAAATAAACCAAATTACTGAAAGAGGGAAGAATCTTATGGTTGTGCTAGCACCAAAGGATTGTGACTATCTCCTCGAAAAGTGAAACAGGCATCTAAAATTAGGAACTTGAGTTGCTCTGGAAATTGACCACAAAAGATCAGAAAGGTTAGAGACTAGCCACGTTTAATATGCATAGGCACTGTAGTTCAAGACTATATTTTGCATATAATGTGTAGAATTGTGTAGAGTCTTTTGTTCCATTCTTGTGTAAAACTGAATTTAAAATTCCCCAATTTTTCTCCTCTCCTTCAAGGAAGTTATTTTTTTTAATGCCTGGGCCAGAAAGAGTTTTTGCATTTGCTCTAATAACATGCTGTTTGGAGGCAGAAACACCAGACAATGGTGTGCAGGGTCCATTTATCTTTTTAAAAAGTGCTGTGTTGCAGTGAATAATTATATTGTCCCCTCAAACCTTTTTATATTAATTGAAATAATTGGGCCAAAGGTTTAGAAAAGCCACATACTCTATCCCAAAATAGACTCTCTAGACCAGGGATTCTCAACCTGCAGCCCACAGGCCAGATGTGGCCCATGGTGTCAATTCATGTGGTCTCCCACTGCCTCCACCACACTTGGAAGTGCCATGTGGTGGAAGGAGTGCAAAATAGATGTAAGGCCCCCTAAAGCTGTCTGAGGGAGCGTAACCCGGCCCCCAGCTTTAAAAGGTTGAAAACTCCTGCTCTAGACAGAAATATCCTAAAAGGTCTCTCTTTGGCTAGTTAAACACTGCAGCTGCCCAAGGGAGATATGGCAAGGAATCATCCTGGACAGAGTCTTTATGGTATTTCAAAAGAAAGCCTGCTGGGTCATGGTGGTACCGGCTGGAAAGCACAGTTAATAGAGGCAACCTGAAATAATTGGGAAATATGTGGGAGTGTTTACCTCTGGTAAACACCAGAACCAGTGGCACAGATGAATAAATAGGTGGTGGGTTGTATGATGACTGTGGAAAGTGTAGGTGGCAAACTGAGACTGTGACTTTCACTGAGGTAGCGTAATGTGAAGTGATACTTCTGAGGGTTTTTGTCCCATTAGAAGAGGTTAAGGGACCAACAAAAAGAAAAATATTACCTGATACTCTTCAGAGGATAACTTCCAGTCAGGAAAGTCAGGTACTAACAGTCAGACTTCATATTGAGACAGGTTTAATTTAATTAATTTAATAGATTTATATACCATCCTATCCAATGGACTATGGGCGGTTTACACAAGTTAAAACGAATATAAACCAATTAAAAGACCCCTAAAAACATAGCAATATGACACACACACACACACACACACACACACACACACACACACACACACGGCTGTGCCATTTACTATCTAAAAACATATATCTACAAAATCTTAGCACTAAAAAATTAATTACAGGAGGGGGAGCCTCAGACGAGCCAGAAAGGGGAGTTTGTTGACAATCCCGGTCCCCAGACCCATTGTGCCAACCATGTCTTCAGTTCTTTCCTATATGGTAGCAACTGGGCCTGGAGACATAGTTCTACCAGGATGAGGTTCCATAATGTTTGCTTTCTATAATGGAAATGTCACGTGACAGTCAGGCTAAAGGAGTGCTCTTCAGTCCCTTGAGATGTCAATAGCTCTGATAAACCCATGGGCTCATCCCCTACAGCAGTAAAAGAAATGAGCTGTTCAGCAAGTTAGTAAGCAGTTGTTATCAACAGAAAATAGGTGTTAGAGAGTGGCGGGCATCTTCTGGAAAGCACCGGTTCGGGTAGGGAGGGTAGTAAAAGTTCCTCATGGCCATGCCCACTTTCCTCTTTGCTGGGCTCCATCATGGCAGCCTGCTTATGCCCCCTTCCTTTTCTTTCCTCCCTGCTTTGGGATTGGGAGGGAGGAAGAAGAGTCCACTCTTGCCCTCAAGAACTGCCAGGGACCTTCCCCAGATGTCTTGGGTTGGTGGGAAAAAGGAATATTCCTGCCAGTCCTTGAGCCAGAGCTGCCTACCTTTCACCTTCAGGGCAGATGCTCCCAGATTGAGGGACTCAAGTTTTCCCTGCACTGGGCAATAGGCTAAAAAGTACTCTGGTAAAGCCTTCTCCAGGCTTGGGGTGATGATTGACTAGTGGCAATAGCTTTGATTATTAAGCAGAAAATGCCTGTTTTCATTTTTCTAAAGTGAATGGGAAAGTTCTTTGGTTTTTCAACAAGGGCTTTGGAGGGTTAAAGGCAACAAGAACAAGAAATTCCTAGAGAGGCAGGACATGAGAAGAGGTGGCTTCTTTAACCAGAAATGGTCCTTTCCAGAGGCGTAGCATGGGAGGGTGAGGGGGGTGGCCTGCCCCAGATGGTACTTTGTGGGGGTTGGCATTGCCGCCCCTACACTTCCTGGTGGCTGGGGCAGGAAGCCTACTGCAGGGAGAGGAGCCGGGACCCACTGCTACTGCCCAATCGTCTGGTGGGGACCAGGAGGTGCCCCCTCCGCCGCCACCACCATGGTCCCTCCTCCCCAGGTGCCCCCTCCTCATGGCCAGTCGGTGGCACTGGGCAGTGCTACACCAGAGCCAGCTCTGGGTTGAGACCCATGGGTTGGGCAGTTAGTGTGGTGCAGCCCCAGCGGTGAGCCCATCATTTGGGTCCCAGGCATGCAGGTGCCCCGTCTCTGAGCCTGGCAGCAGCAGCTCGTTCATCTTTGGTGGCAGCAGCGCCCAGAAAGGCAGGGAGCAAGGCCAGCGGTTGCCGCAGCACAGCACCTGTGGCTGGAGCAGCGCCAGCCAGGCCTTGCACGGGAGGTTGTCCTCAGACTGGCGAGCACTACTCTGGCCACAGGTGCTGGACCGCAGCGACTGCCGGCCTCGCTTCCTGCCTTCCTGGGCACCACTGCCACTGAAGGCAAACAAGCTGCTGCCGCTGGGTTCAAGGCGGGGTGCCTGCATGCCTGAGACCCCGATGGTGGGCTCACCGCTGGGACTGCGCTGCACCACCCCAGCCCCTGGGCCTCACCATGAGCTAGCTGTGAGGAAAAGGCGGCAGAGGAGGGAAAAGTGCCCCCTGGTCCACACTGAGGTAGGATTTTCATGCCTAGGTGGGGGGTTCAGCGAACCTAGGTGAGAGATGTGAGTTTGGCCTGTGGCCCCAGGCACCTGAAATCCGCCCTACACCACTGGTCCTTTCCCACAACTCCATGCTGCATAGTCAACAATGTGGCTGAGGGAATTTCAGAGGGAAACCCTGGTTTGCTTTACTGCTGACCTTCTGCCTCCCAGTCAGTGTCTTAACCACCTGAGCCACTGCAGAGACTTATGAGGTTTGTAAATATTCCTTTCACTGAGGCAAAGGGCCACCTCATAGCCAGCCTGGCCAAATTCATTTGGGAATGCCCCACAGAGGAAGAGCTTGATAACTGAAGCAAAGAAGCATATATTTTAATTAAAAGGCTGAGCTAATAGTTGAACCATGGAAAGTAGTGATTTTTTTTTGTAAAAATAATAATAATAATAAAATTAATTCCACATGGCCATGGCCACCCAGTCACCAGTCCACGCCCACAGAGTAGGCCACACCCAAAGTGTGGTAGTAAAAAAATGAAACCCACCACTGGTGTTAGAATATAGGCAGACACCGAGTTTAAATAAAAAATGAATCCTCTATTATTGTATATAGCAGTAAGAGCAATATTTGCCTGTTTAAATTCAGTAATATGCATTTCTGAATTATTTTTCTAAGAGTAATCTCTAAATTATTAGAACAGCTCTGTCCTATTGTTTATGTCAAGCTTATTAATTATATGACTAATACCTCCCAGTAGCTTTAAATCTAGTTATAGCCCTAGAATATTGTCATACAATTTAGAGGATTAAGGAATAATCTCAGGTATTATTAGATATGAACATCTTCAGTGCAGCCAGGTAATTAAAATCTAGATGTGGGAAGAGGAACTTAATGTTGTTGCTTTTCAGTTTTCAAAAAATGCATTTGACTTTCCGTGCCAGAAAATGTGTTAGCTCACATTTCCTTTTCACATATTAGCTGTTATTATGCAACTTTAATTTATTGGAGTTTAGTGAGAGTTTTATGTACTAAAATATGCATTTATGGCTCTAGTTTAGAATACAAGGGAAACTTCTGGGTGCCCTTTTCCGAGCCAATGAAAAAGCAGCTTGAAAAAGGCTGGGAAAACTGGACTCGAAATTGACCACACTATTATTTAGAACATTGCTCACCGAAAGACAAGAAACTCTAAATTCTACACTTGGCCTGGAGGGAATGAGGGACAGCTGTTGCCGGGCGACCGGGAAGCTATAAGAACTTTGCCTCTGTCACCCCGACCAGAATGTTTTGTACTGTATATTCTTGACCATAGCGTATTTTTTTGACTGTAGCATATATTTTTATTGTATTGCATTTTCCTGACTGTATTATATTCTTATTTTTATGAAAGATTTGTTGACTATATTGACTGTATCGTATGTATTATATTTATATTGTGCTGTTTTTTAATGTTTGATATTGTAACATTGTAAGCCGCTCTGAGTTGCTTCGGCAAGGAGAGCGGCATATAAATTGAATATAATAATAATAATAATAATAATAATAATAATAATAATAATAATAATAATAATAATAATAATAATAATAATAATAATAATAATAATAATAATAATAATAATTATTATTATTATTATTATTATTATTATTATTATTATTATTATTATTATTATTATTATTATTTAAAGATGAAGGAATTAAAGTGCTAATATTTCACTGGATTTTGACATTCTTCATTTACCAAAGTCATTTATTTCCAAAATATGTACCAAGCCGGATAGGTCTATCACAGTGACTCAGAAAGGTTGAAGAGTCTGGTAGTAAATATTGAGACACTCAAATGATTAACATGAAGAGTCTCTCTTTTCTCCCCCCCCCTTTTATTATTTTATATAGATTTCTATAGATCTACACATACACTATAGTTTTCTAACTGTAAAATTGGATTTCTAAATGTGTGCAGTGATGTAATTAGAATCCTTGTGGCAAACTTCCTGTTTATTATGTATGGAATGTGGGTGCGTTCATCATGGTTCCTTCTGATGGAGCAATCAGATCATTCCCAGCAGGACAATGTATTCTGTGCTGGAGTTAAAATTGCTTGGCAGTTGGTTGCTGGGGATATGTTTTGTTCTGACAGGTATTAAAGAGTAAAGAGTTCTATTTGGGAGTCAAGAGATGTATCTTGTAAAGCAGGGATTCTCAACCTGGAGCCCATGGGCCAGATGTGGCCCATGGCACCATTTCATGTGCTCCCCCACTGCCTCCACCACACCAGGAAGTGCCATGTGGTGGAGGAAATGGAAAATGGCTGTCTGAGGGAGTGTGACCCAGCTCCTGGCTTTAGAAGGTTGAGAAACCCTGTTGTAGAGAGAGTATAAATTTAAGATAAATGAATTTAGGGACATTTTCAAGGGAGAAAGTGAAACATCTGATATAATTTATGTTCCAACTATGACTAAAAGATTTAAATTCCAAGAAAACAAATGTGGTTATAATATGCTCTTGCGAGTTTTTTAAATAAAAGTATTCATTTGGTTATTGTTGTAACCCAGTCTAAATGAGTGGTTTGACAAAATGAAATTGTACGATACCAGCATAACACAGAAAAGTGTTACATAGTAACTTTATGTTGACGAGTGACAGACCAGCTAGGAGTCTGTATGTGTGTGTTAAACATTATAATGCCACACACAGAGTTCCAGAAGGAGGCACCACAAGGAAGAAGATAATTATTTTCATGGCCTAGAGTGCATCCCAGGATAGTGGGGACTTATTTGTTCCCGATTAAAATATATTACATTATTAACTAAATTAATTGGCAAACACTGATTTATTGTGGGACTCAAAAAGAGTTCCAAAAATCTGGGAAGTAAGCAACCTGTCAAGAGGCCTTCTAGAGCTGCCCCTCCAACACTTTCATCTTTGTTTGAGGATAGGAACACACCAGACTTGTTTCTTCTTCTTTCATGTCTAGGTCAGACTTTAAATTGCAAAAACAAAAAGAACCTCCTCAAAGATTGTGGTATTTTTGAACCACAATTGGGT
Organism: Furcifer pardalis; assembly: GCA_030440675.1. NCBI lineage: Eukaryota > Metazoa > Chordata > Lepidosauria > Squamata > Chamaeleonidae > Furcifer > Furcifer pardalis. Next base: position 136,689,859 of record CP126893.1, on the reverse strand, counting down.
ATACCCTGGGAAATGGCAACCTTGTTGTGCTGGCTAATCTTTCCTAAATGCTTTGGAAGCAGGTGAGCAGTCTTCAGGAGTTACCATCAAAAGAAAGGTGGTGTGGTTGTGACAGCAGGATTGTGGTGGAGCATCAGCCACAACTGCCGGTGATATGATATCAAAGGTGCAGACAGGACATAGCGGCCTCAGTCTCAGGTCCTTCATTCCAAGTCAACCTGTCTTAGCCAGGTCTACACTTGATACAATGGTGGCCTTAGGTCTATGGGTTTTTTACCCTGCACAGCTGTCAGTGGTGTCACCTGTTTCACAAGCAGGCTCATCACAAACAGTGGTAGGCCATCAAACTTTGTGGTCACTTATCATTCATAGGGAGTGCCAGCCTGTTTTGGCCTTTACAGTCATTGTTGGGTACCCACCACTGAGGACAATTCCCAGCTGGTTCATCATTTACACATTTGGTAAGAGGGTGTCTCTTTAGGGAATCATCTCACTGTTTCTACAGGGTGGCCCGTAAGTTCCTACTCGTCCATATATCTTATGTATCATGTATAATAACATATTGACAGGTAGGGACTTATGGGCCAACCTGTATAAAAAAACATATTTTGAGAGTGGAATACACAGACATATTTTCCCTCCTTTATACCGAAGTTGAAGTTCAGGACAAAGATTTGCTTGATGAGAAAGAGAAGGAGAGGATTAAGAAGCATAGGGTGGACAGGATGTCTCAATTTGCTGCCCGGGTTTTATATTTATCCAGTGGTCACCATTACCATGGCTCTTTTCTAATATGCCAATTTGATTTTAGGGTGTATGTTTATTATCCAGGCCTCATCTGGATACTTTATGATTAATCTTTTTAGGAAGAGAGCTCCACAGTCACCTGCCCTCCACTGGGACAGGCATCACCAGGAGCTTTGATTCCAAGTTATGACCCCAGCTCACCCTCCTCTGGAGAACCATACAGACAGCAGCCAATTGAGCCATCAGTATGCTGCAGATGAGGTTGACTGTACTTCTGCAAAACAGTCAGTTCAAGCCCACTTGCTCTGCTGGGATTTTGGAGTATATGGAATTTGTTCATGGAGGCCCTGCAAATTTGAACACAAGTGTGTGTGTGGGGGGGGGAGCATAATTCCTTTTCAGCCTGCCCCAGGGGTAAACTGGGTAAACATAGTGGTCATTTTAAGAAACCAAGGAGTGGAGGCAGCCCTGCAAAAGGGCCTCAGTCTAATTACATTATATATGCTGATAACGCTGTGCTTCCTATGCCCAAATTATGCTGATGCTGCTTTCTTAGAAGAGGGATTCTGATGGGAGTTTTAGGTTTCCCTTTATGGGTAAGCAGACATCAACACTTTCTGATAACCTACATTCAGTTAGGACTTGGAGCAGGTTGTTAGGGATAAGATCAATAAGGAAGTTATTGCAGGCAGGGTAGTCACACCTTTTAGTGACCCATACTTGCCCAACCTTAGGGTTTTACAAATAGATGCCTAGAAGGAAGAAGATGAATATTATTTTATTTGCCATCCTTCTTACCCTAGGCTAGGGGAAGTTCAGTGAATGATCTAATTCCAGAGGATTTGGCACCAGTTAGACATAGTTAGTCAGTAAGGATGATGTAGGGACTTCAGTGGCTCAGTGGTTAAAAAACCCTCCTTGTTAGTTGGAAGGTCAGCAAGTTGGCAGTTCAAGACCCGAGTGCTGCATGACGGAATTAGCATCCATCTCTGTCCCAGCTCCTGCCAACCTAGCAGTTCAAATCAAGAAATTGCAAGTAGATAAATAGGAACCTCTTCAGTGGGAAAAGATCTTGGGGGACATGAAAGGAGCCTGATTCAGGTGTCCCCTGAGTGGAGTTCCTCCAGAAAAGTCCTTTCAACCCAGAAAGCACCTTTGTATGCTTCTGACACAGGAAAAAAAGATGTTGCATTTATTCAGCAGGGGTACAGAGCTAGCAAAGTGTGACATTAAGTCTGCATTTCGTCTCCTCCCAGTCCATTTTCATGATTTCAGCTTGCTAGGAATCCAGTTGGAGAGCAGGTACTATGTGGACAGGGCCCTCCCATGGGATTTTCCATTTCTTGTGCTACATTTGAAAAGTTTTGCACAATTCTAGAGTGGGCTTTGAGAAGGGAGGTTGGTCTGTCAATCACGTCCCATTATTTTGATGATTATTTGATGGTAGGGAGAAAGGGCTCTGGACAATGCAGAAGGGTCTTGAGGCATTTTTTAAAATTCGTGGAGTACCTTGGGGTCCACCTGGCATGTGGAAAACAAAACAAAAGTGGGGGTCCTTACACCAGTCTTAACTGTTTAGATACAGAGATTGACACAATACAATAAGCGTGTAGGAAAGTTTCCCATAAGGAGCTTCGGATCTTTGTCTGACATTTTAATGTTGCCTGTAGGGCAATAGCAACAGGTAGGGCTTTTCTCTGTCAATGCAGCAACGTTATGTCAGAGTTAAAATAGCCCTATCATAGACAGAGAGTCACAGCAGAAATGAAAGAAGATGCTAAACTTTGGCTGCTTTTCTTGGGGCAACCCAATGGGGTTTCCTTTAGGAAGGACAAGTTACATTTGCGGCTCATTTTCAGGTCCACTCAGATGCATTTGGATCATTTGAATTTGGCATTTATTTCGGAAGAAGTTGGTGTATGGCTAATTGGCCAGACCATTAGAAGGCATTCGATATAATTAGGACCATGATGTTCCTGGATATTTTTTTTCTATTTTAGTGGCTGCCAAATTGTTGGCACCCACATGTTCCAATTGAACAGTTCATTTCTGGTGTGATAACATGGAAGTAGTACATGTTGTTAATAGGTTGACTAGCAAATCTGCCAGACATATGAGGTTGGTTAGACAATCTGCTTTGATTTGCCTTAGACACAATGTGTTCATGTCCCAGATATTGACAATAAATTACTAATGCATTGTCCTGTCTAAAGATTCAGTGTTTCAGGGAATTAGCCTCAGACCCAAAGGAAGAGCCCAAAGTGTTAGCCACAGACAGCTGTTTGGCAAAGAGAGGTGGTCAGGGCCATAGAGTTAGTTTAATGCTCTTTTCTCATGGAGGAGTACAAAAATTGTGGACTGGATTTCTACTTCTAAGTATTTGGTGATCGTTCAAAATCTTGGTACTAAAAACAAATCTGATTTTGTAGGGAGTAGTAAATAGCATTGCTATGGAAGCAAACAAATTTCTGTTTGTGCTCTGCATCAGCTCATCTCATAACTACAGTATTCAACATACATTTGTACATGACACAAACATTTAAATGATAAAATAACCAGACTTCCCTTCAGTTTCTAAGTTTCCCAGCAAATGAAATTTCCATACATATTTAATGAAAAATACTAAAAATCTGTTTTGCTTTTCCCATTACTGCAGCCATTGTCGAGTCTCGTAAATAAAGCTCCAATTAAAACAATTCCTTTTGTGACAATGCTTTCTGCTATTATCATTGGTTTCAGGATTTAAGTACCCAGCACCAACCTCACCACTATCCTACTTTGACTTAGGCTATGGAACAGTAAATCTACATAGGCTGAAAGATTGTTCTGCTTGGAGAATCTTATGCTGGAATTTTAACAATCTCACAGGCTACTAGTAGTGAGTTAAACTGGAGGGAACCTTCCTGGGCTAATGTTTTTTGTTAATCTTTCATCAGTCATCATTTAACAGTTTGTCTAGGATTTTAGACAAGCCCCCCCCCATGCATTTGCCCCTCCTCTTCCTCTCACTGTTCCACCTCTTTCCTGTCTCTGTTTATTACTTCTCACGTGATCCTGCACATGCTATGTGCATGTACCGGTAGGTGTCTCTCTGCCTTCTGTGATTGAGTGAGATCACCTATTTTTATCTTTATTCCACTGATGGAATTTCAAGTAAGTAAAAAAAAATCTTGCTAATCAAGATGATTCTTTAGTGTGATACTTCTATATAAATTCTGGATGTGGTGAGCTGAATCTGAGAGACTTATAACAATTTTGCCCTCGAGCTCTCTGTATTTCTGCTGTTTAACTGAAAAAGAAGTTTACCAAAAATTCAACATCAGAAAAACTGTATCTTGCTCCTTCTTGGCATACTCACTTCTCTAAATGCAGCCAGTGTGCATCATGACAAACAAAATGCAAAATTAATCCATAAGGAAATAATTTCTTACTGTTGATTTGTAACATTTGGCATGATCACATTCATTGCCTTTACTGCTATCGCATTTCTTCACCTCACTTCCATTATAGTGATATGTCTCCATTAAGAAACAGCAGGTAACCTCTCTTGCTTTCTTAGTGTATTTAGATCCAGAAGCCCCAAGGAGCAATACATACAACAATGAATATATCTTAGAGGAGGAAATAAGAGTCACGCTTTGTATTGCCAGACATCAAAATAAGCGACTATGCAGAAACTAATCTTTTTCTTCCTTCCCTTGGTGAACATTTTCACCTGTGTTGAAAAACAGTTCCTCTGTTTTATTGTTTTGAATACTTTTATTACTTACTACGAAAATGTTTGCTTGCTATTTTGTACTGTTCTCATTTTCCACAAACTTCACATGCTTTTAGGGTTTATAGTAACAATCCCTAATCAGTTGGGATGAAAGTTCATATGTGTTACTGACAGGAGAATGAGTAAATGCCTGTGTTTATCTTCAGTAATATAATCTTTATTGATGTCACGATGCTGCATTTTTAGATTCAGAACCAATTTAGCAATCACACAGTGTGAGGATGCCACAATCATAACACTTTATATTTTGTCTTAGCTATTTCCAGCTTTCCGTTATGCCTACCAAAGATAACACAATTGGAAACAACAAGGGTTTCTGCTGCTGCAAAGGGTTAGTGGATTCCCCCTTCCACAGGTAAAGATACAGTTATTCTCACTTTTCAGGTAAAGGTAAAGGTTGCCCTTGCTCAAAAGCCAGTTGTATCCAACTGTAGGGTTCAGTGCTCATCTCTGTTTATAGCCAAAGACCAAGCGACGTCTGCATCTGCAGACATTTCCGTGGACATGTGGAAGGCATGACTAGACACTGGAGTGCATGGAACACTGTTTACCTTCCCACCAATGTGGTATTTATTTAACTCCTTGCTGTAATGGAACTGTTACTCATGAGTAAAATTTGGGTGGGACTGCACCTAAATTGCCACCCTCCTAGTTAAACAACCCAGGATTTTAAGCTTGCCTTCTCACATGTCTTGACCTAAATCTAGGCTGTAAGTATAACAGTGCATATGAAATTAAACCACTCCAGTCATCTTTTTGTATTTTAAAAATGTATTGTAGTAAAGCATAAGTTCCAGAAGCAAAACAGTTTTAGGCGATGAAGCAATTCTAGTCCAGAAGGTACACTAAAACAATAAAAGCCTGACTAAATGTGGCACCCCAAAGGGATTCTCTCTCTGGTTTAATAGACTACATGCTTGCAGAGTTGAAAGCACCTTAGAGAACTACTTATGAATCATGGCTAAGGTCAAAGAGAAAGTTTTTTTCTCCTCCCTGTCTTTTTATCTCGTTCAAAAAGTTCCACCCATAGAATGACCCCAGTCAATCACTACACAGTATCATATGCCCATCACAAATTAGGTTTCAATTCTCCAAGAACATGAGGATTTGAATGTTTTGACTACTGAGCATCTTCTGCTCAGTGATAGCCCATACTGTATCACTTCAGTGAAGGACACTCCTCCCCTTCAGAGAGCAGGGCACAGAAATCCTCATTACAGATTCAAGAAGAACACACAGGTCCCATTTCAACCATGACACTTGCAATTTCTTGCTTTCAAACTGCTAGGTTGGCAGGAGCTGGGACAGAGATAGAAGCTTACTCCATCATGCAGCACTTGGGTCTCAACCTGCCGAGATGTGAAATTCAGCATCTTAACCTCTAAGCCACTGCAGTCCCCTTTCCCTCATGCACAAGCAGTGGGGAATAATCATGCAGAAAGGAACAAATGAGCAATGGGATGCTGGCAACTGAGGCTGGTTTCCCATATCTTTGTCTCATATTCACTTTGAAGGAGAAAAGCCCTTAATTTAAAAACAACTCCACTCTTGTTATTTTGAATCTCTTCTTCAGAATTACTAATCAATTATAAGCAAGACAATTACGTCAGGAAGAGCAATGATTTTTTTGTTGTTGTTCAGTCCTGACCCTTCATGACCCATGGACCACCGCATGCCAGGCACCCCTATCCTCCACCATCCTCCTCAGCCCACCCAGCTTTGTGCCCATTGCATCAACAATACCATCTAGCCATCTCATTCTCTGCCACCCCCTTCTTCCCTCTGCCTTTCCCAGCATCAAGTCTTTCTCAAGTGAATCCTCTCTTCTCATTTGATGTCCAAAGTACTTTAGCTTCATCTTTACTATTTGTCAGAAAACTATATGCAGTTATTTACTAGGTGTGGGTCACATGCAACACGTAGGTCACATTAAATGGCTTGTATTTGTAGCATCATGTCCCCTCACATTACCACATCTGAGTTTTGCTGGTATGTCAATGGCAAAGGCCTTGTCTAGAACATGGCATTCTTTGTTTTCAAATAGATCAAAATTTCTTAGGGGCCCGATCAACTTAGAAACACATGTCTGCTGTCTGGGTGGCTTGTTTTAAGGACAAGTGGCTGCACTTTTAGAAACTTCTATACTGCTGGCAGGTCTCCAGTACATGGGGAAGCTGGGAGGACAATATGCCCCCACCACAGAAACTGCTCACCCACACAATAGGTCATCTGTAAAAATCATCTGTAAAGTGGAAAGTATATTGCTCCTTTTAACAACAAAGGGAGAGCCGTAAATAACAGAAAATGAAAGTGAGTTTTTCCTTTCTAGTGTCTAATTGAAACCAGCTATGGAACACTTTGTAACCAACTCCCAATTTTCACTAAGTGACCTCTATAACAAAATATAATTTGTTCAACAGGGCAGAGGTGCATCAATGTTTGAGCCCCTTCCATGAAGCAGGACTACTATATCACCTTAAGAAGACATAGTGGGCACTCTAAGAACCAGCAGAACTATATAAAGATCTAGCTGTTGCAGCAGAATCTTCACATTGAAACTTCACATAAGTCATGAGCTTACATATCATCATTACATTACATTACATCATTCACTCTTTCTTAAAGGATAATGTGAGAAGAGCAACTTGACCTGTGCACATGAAACTGCACAAAATAAATAAACCTTAACAGATCATCTGAGAAGAAAATGAAAAGCAGCCAAAACAGGCTCCTCTTCCAAAGAGATGATGTCCAGAATGTAGTGTTATATGTAGCTCTGTTCCAGGTTATTAACTAAAAGGAGAACTGAATGTAAATTAATTGTTTATTGATGAGTTTAACATTCAGATAAGTTTGCTCAAATGGAAGATTGCCTTTACAGATGTATGCTTTGTGTTGGATCAATAAAGATAATATATTAATGATAAATGCAGTGGTCTACCTTTAAAGGGGATGCATTGCTCATGATTGTGAAACAATTTGAGCATTATACACAAAGCACTGTATACATGCTGCCCCCTTTTTATAGTAAAACTCAATTTCCTCCTCCGCCCCATCTGATTTTTAAAAGGAATTAGTTCCTAAAAGGTTTGCTGCAACTAGGAATGGTTTAGGCCTTCCTTGTGAAACTCAAAAGAAATATAAACCTGTCTCTAATTTATTCTAATTTTTAGAATAAGTGGGAAGGAAACTTTTACATTCAATTTGTCTAAATTTGTTTCATTAAGCAGAAAGGGAAACATATAGTGCTTTTTTTTGTTTCATTTCCCATGATGTCACATACACACATGAGATCCCATTTGAGAGTTCAGTAGAGTGTGACGACGTGGAAGGGGCTCCTAGGGAAGCTAGAAGGGCAAAACATCTACAAAGACTGCCTATTAGTTTTCTGCCTTTCACACTCCTTTGCAGATACCAATTTCAACTGCATCTATTAATGAAGAGTCACTGGTGCATGAACTAATTCTTGTGTCTGTAATTTTGTCCCTGCAAATTGGTGCCTAATTGTCTGCATGGAAAAAGCGGGTGTTACATTGTAGCTAAAGATGAACTCACTGATAGTCATCAAAGATGACAATTAAGTGCCTTGTTTATTGTCCATGATGGATCTTGTCTTAGTATGCTGCTTAAAGAGAAGAGAAAGACAATTGCTGTGGCCTGAGAATGAGAATGCAAACTAAATGAGAAATTCTAATTAGAACAGTTGAAATTTGCTCAACTAAAAGAATTCACATGATCTTCTACATGAAAGAGCACGTGGTCCTCAAGTTATAATCATAATAGAAATTACAATAATAGAATTTCTATTAAAATAGAGGGCATCTCTTCCTCTAAGGGGGAACTCTTAGCTTCACTTCACCATGAACAAAAATATGATGTCCTTTGTGTCCAAGAACCTCACAGAGGAATTAGTCAGCTTTGATCAAAAGTCCCTGGGATGTTTCTAGTGGTTGAGAGTCATAATATGGAAGTACCATATATGTGAGACCAAGAAACACAGTAAACTCAGTGGACTATCCCGAAGAGGACAACATAAAAAACAAGACACTTCAACTGGCTGCATGTACAGTAACACTAATTTATGACCTTCTAAAATAGAAATCTGGTTTAAGAAGGAGTCCATTTTCCTCTAATGATTGATTGATTCCCATTACTATCAGAGTTGCTTTCACTTTGCTTTCTAGAACTTCAGGTTCTTTGTCATAGAGTTCTTCCAAGGAGAATTTATGGAACAGACACCTTGTTTTTTCCAAATTTTTCTTCATTATTTCTTTAACCTGGTTATTGTAATAGTTCTCTTTGTTTCTTCGTGACAATCATTGAAAAACTGTATGCCTTTTTCTGACCCAGAATAAAATTCTGTACTAAGAAGAAAGAAAGAAAAACCATATATGAATAATGAAAGAAACACTTAAAATTGTAAAGACAAGTGGGAATCAAAAGGTGACAGAGATCAGAATCTTGAACACAGTTTTTCATTGACTGTCATGTAGAAACAAAGAGAACTATTACATGAACCAGTGCAAAGAAATAAAGAAGAAAACCTTAAGCACTTAGAAATGAATACTATGTTTTCAAAGCTTGGAACAGACTAAAAAGTATTTGAAAGACTGTCATATGGGAGGGGGTGGGAGAGAGAGAGAGAGACCAAGATTGTTTTCTGTGGCACCAGAAGGCAGGGCATGAAGTAAGAGATTCAGATATGAGAGAGAAGATTCACTTAAGCTACCAGAACCTCTTGACAGTAAGAGTTGTTTGACAGTGGAATGGACTGCCTTGGAGAATGGTGGGATACCATTTATCAGACATTTTTAAACAGACAACAGACATTTGAGGAACCCTATTATTTACAGCACAGTATTGTGCCTGTTTACTTAAAGACAGTGGCTCCAGTGGTTAAGATGCTGACTGGAAGGTGGGAGGTCAGAAGTTTGTTTCCCAAGTATTGCAAGATGGAATTGAGCTCCCGTCTTTGTCCCAGCTCCTGCCAACCTAGCAGTTTGAAAGCAAGAAATTGCAAGTAAATAAATAGGGGCCCCTTCAGTGGGAAGGTAATGCCTGCCACATGACCACGGAAATGTCTGCAGAAGCAGACAGCAGTGGCTCTTCGGCTTTGAAACAGAGATGAGCACTGAACCTTAGAGTCAGATACAACTAGCTTTCAAGCAAGGAAAACCTTTACCTTTACTTTTAAACTCATTGTGTTCTGTGGAAAAAACATGCAGAGCTTTTTTTTTTAACCTTAGCATATTAATCATCGTCATCAGGATCACACTTTTGTATATTTGCTTGATTTATTTGGTCTTTTCATTGTTCAATTGTGGCTCTTTCTTTTTTGTTTTGTTGTGCCTTTTTGCTTTCCCATCTGAAGTAAATAAAAATTAAAGTGATGGATAGTATTAAAAAGGAGTGAAGGCGAAAGATTGAACGATTCCAGCCACTGTTTTTCTTGTGAATCTACTTTTGTAAAACACAGAATTCAGATTGGTCAAAATGGAAAAATATTAAGACTTGGAAACAATATAACAAATTTCATTCATATGAATTATATGTATACAATATTCATTTACATATTCATCCTGATGAACTAAAATAAAATGAGTGGAATGACTGTCTTTTCATTCTGTTTTGGCATTTTGATTTAAATGCTCTTTTTAAAAAAGCATGCCATTTTGGCCTTTACATAGACTAAGAATGTATAGGAATAACTGACTAACATTTAGTCAGTTTTTACTGAGTAGAGTGGCATACAAGTCTAAATAAATAAATAAATTTGTCAAACCTGAAATACTGAAACTGGTTTTTGTATCTGATGGTAAATATAGCAAAATACTGTATAATTAATAGTACTCCATGAATAGTTCCTTTGATCATTAGTGCTGGAAAAATAAAGTGTTTAGTTGGCCTACACCAACTGCCAGGGGAGGAAGAAGCCAGAGCAGGTTGAGGACCTTGCCGCCCCTTCCCCTATGCCTAAACCAACTGCCAGGGGAGGAAGAAGCCAGGGAAGGTTGAGGACTTTGCCGCCCCTCCCCCTGTGCCTATATCAACTGCGAGGGGAAGAAGAAGCCAGGGCAGGTTGAGGACTTTGCCGCCGCGCCCCCCCCCCCCCGTGCCTAAACCAACTGCCAGGGGAGGAAGAAGCCAGGGAAGGTTGAGGACTTTGCCGCCCCTCCCCCTGTGCCTACACCAACTGCGAGGGGAAGAAGAAGCCAGGGCAGGTTGAGGACTTTGCCACCGCCGCCCGCCCCCCCTGTGCCTAAACCAACTGCCAGGGGAGGAAGAAGCCAGGGAAGGTTGAGGACTTTGCCGCCCATCCCCCTATGCCTAAACCAACTGCCAAGGGAGGAAGAAGCCAGGGCAAATTGAGGATTTTGCCATCCCTCCCCCTGTCCCTACACCAACTGCCAGGGGAGGAAGAAGCCAGGGAAGGTTGAGGACTTTGCTGCCCCTCCCCCTATGCCTAGGGCGGCCAACCGTCCCGGATTTCCCGGGACCTTCCAATGCAGGGAGGGGGAATCCCGACACTTACCCTTCCGTAGAAAATGGTACGGACCTCTCCCGTCGCGTCACGGACACACCGGATCCCTGTCTGCCCGGCAGGCAGTTAAAGAAACACGGAGCCGAAATGGCTCCGATGAACTGCGCCTGCGCAGAAACCGAATCTGGCGCCAGATTCGGTTTCTGCGCAGGCGCAGTTCATCAGATTCGGTTTCTGCGCAGGCGCAGTTCATCGGAGCCATTTCGGCTCCGTGTTTCTTTAACTGCCTGCCGGGCAGACAGGGATCCGGTGTGTCCGTGACGCGACGGGAGAGGTCCGTACCATTTTCTACGGAAGGGTAAGTGTCGGGATTCCCCCTCCCTGCATTGGAAGGTCCCGGGAAATCCGGGACGGTTGGCCGCCCTACCTATGCCTAAACCAACTGCCAGGGGAGGAAGAAGCCAGGGCAGGTTGAGGAATTTGCCATCCATCCCCCTGAGCCCACACCAAAATATTGTGTTGTAATGTAATGTAATGTATTTTTTGTAAGCCGCCCTCAGTTGCCACGGTGAGTGGGCGGCAATATAAATTTGAACTAATAAATAAATAAATAAATAAAGGAGGCAAAGCAATGTGAACACTTCTGTGTCTAAATATAAAACAGCATTTTGAAGAAATGTAGGTATAATTCACTGTGTTGCAAACTAACGAATGTGACCAAAACTGAGTTTCATTCTGCTTTCCTAATGAGCTATTTTGTTTCTTAACAAGTCCAAAGTTTGTTGCTTTCATATTAACCCAGAAGCATGACTTTAAGAAGTGGTGACCCAATCCTCTTATGTGTGATAGTTTCACCACTTGAGAGAAGACTGGCAGGAATTTTTTATGTGTTGTATAGGATGAATGCAAGTGTCTGTCACTTTAACAGTCTGTAACTAGCAATTACGCACAGCTGTAACCACTGATGGCTGTGACTCAGCAAAAACACTGTATAAATCAAGTGTTGTCTGAGCACTCAAATGGAGGAGTTAACAGAGGTGTACTGAAGGTGTACATGGAGGAATGCTGCTGAAGCTTTGGCCGTGTACTGAATGAGGCAAGAAGCAAGGAGTTCATGCTGGAACCCACACTGCAGCAAGAAAGGTATGCAGCTGAACTGAACCTGCTAGCCTTTGCTTTGGGAAGAGCTCTGTTCATGCTCTACCAACAACTGGACTAACGTAAGCAACAACTTAATTTTCTAGCCAGAGTGAATGAATGTGTTGTGCTTAAAGACTGAACTGCTTTGTGAAAGAAAGACTGTGTTTTATTTATGAACTGAACCAGCAAGGACTGATGCAAACAACCAGCCTCTAATCTGTTGCTGATGCTGAGGCAAAAAGCCTAACTGTTTTGTGTACATACCTTATCTCAGAGAAGTTATCTGTTTTGTGTTTTGTACCTGAAGAGTAAAAGCCATTTATTTTTCTGTGCACTGTGTTGCTGGTATGTGTGTGAAGTTCTCCTCATGCAGCTTCTGCTAACAGCTATTCTGCTAACCAGTGAACATATAGATACACAAATAAACATCAACAAAGACTTTCTAAATTATTTCTTCTATTCAGAATAGTTGGTCTCATTTTTATATCCACTGGGTCTCAACAAGGATTCTGTCCTTTTCAGAAGAAAAAGCATAGTGCTTGTGCTTGTGTATATGTGTGTGTGTGTTAAAAACAATTGTTAACAAGCTCCCAATACAATGCTTCTGACTCTTAAAAGTCCATGAAATAAATCAGCAGCTCTCACAGTCTTGTGAAATGCAGTTTTTGGGGAGAAATTCCTCTAATCTCTTGGCAATAGCACCAAGAAGTAAAGAAGAAGAATGTTACTGTATGCCATCTTGACATACGTCGATGGAAGGATTAAGGATTTTAACCAGGGATTCTCAACCTGCAGCCCATGGGCCAGATGTAGCCCATGGCACCATTTCATGTGGACCCCCCCCTCCACCACACCAGGAAGTGCCATGTGATGGAGGAAGGGCAAAATGGCCGTCTGACCCCCAAAGCTGTCTGAGGGAGCATGACCCGGCCCCTTGCTTAAAAAGGTTGAGAACTCCTGATTTAAACACTCAGCAAGTCCTGTCCCTTCCCATAGTCCTCTAGGCTGAAATCTTATTATACACGTTATGTTAAGATAATGTCATCAATTGTGACAATTTTGCAGAGGTAAAACATTCCCAGTTATCCTGAAGGTCCTTTAAAGTCCCTGTGTGGTTTTGCTTTTAAAGACCCCTCAATTCTGCCAAATCCTTCCTGACAATGAGCCTTGGGATGGAGGAGGTGATACAACATGTTTAATTTCTGAAAACCCACTGTGGTTGATGCCATCATTTATTTATTTATTAATCAAATTTATATCCCGCCTTCATCAAAAGACTCAGGGAGGCTTACAAGACTAAAAACACAGTTAAACACGTTAGTTACATTAAAAGGTTAAAACATTTAAAAATTCAAAAGAATTAAAAATTAAAAAGATAACAGGGAGAGAGGTGGGGGTCAAAAGTGCCAGTCAGCTGAGGTGACAGTCTGGCCCACAAATGCCACACCAGCCACGTCTTAACCCCCTTTCTGAAGGGCAACAGCTCCATCCAGAGGCACAACTCACTTGGCAGGAGGTTCCATAGGGCTGGAGTGGACACATAAAAGGCTCTCCTTCTAGTGCTATGGAGGTGAGCCTCTCTAGCTGATGGCATGACCAGAGAGCCTCTCCAGTCCGCTCTGTTGGGATGGACAGGTGTTCTCGGGGTGACACAGTCTCTTAAGTATCCTGGCCCACTACCATGTAGGGCTTTAAAGGTAATAACCAGCACCTTGAATAGCACTCGGAGGCATACTGGGAGCCAGTGCAGCTCTCCAAGCAGTGGTGAGGCACGGGCATAACACCTCCACCCCATCACAACCCGCACAGCCGCATTCTGGACCAGCTGCAGCCTTTGAATGGTCACCAAGGGCAGCCCCATGTAGAGCACATTATAGTAATTAAGTCTGGAGGTGACCAAGGATCCTGGTCCAGGAGCAGGTGTAACTGGCGTACAACACGAAGTTGTGCAAAAGTCCCCCTAGCCATGACTGCCACCTGGTCTTTGAGCTGGAGTCGTGAGTCCAGGAGGACCCACAGGTTACGCACCGGGTCTGTTTGAGGCAAAACTGCCCCATTCAGAACCAAAGATGGTAGCTCCCAAGATAACGTAGGACCCCTGACTCACAGCCACTGAGTCTTGCCAGGATTCAGTTGTAACCCGTTGTCCCCCATCCAGACCCTAACAGCCTCCAGGCACCTGGATAGGACTTCATCAACCCTATGTGATGTAACTTTCAACCTATGTTTACTTTGGACTTGCTATTGGTGTTAGAAAGGTTGTGGGGTAGTCTGGCTAGAGGTTCTGCTAGCAAGAATCTTTCCATGGCAACCAACTGTCCTATTTCTGTGGAAAATATTTGTAGAGCAGCTCTATAGAAATGAATGTCATTAAGTGACTCAGCTCATTAATGTGGAAAAAGCATGGAGGAGTCAATGACAACAGGCTTCTTTAAACTATCTTCAGTATTTAATGCTCAGGAACGTTCATGTGACTACCCAGACCAGCAATAAGGATAATGGATTACCCTTAATATGCTAAGAAATACATAGATAGATGCATCAGTTCATTAAGAAAGTGTGTGCATCTTCACTTGTGAGGAGAAAGTGAGAATAATTTCCCACCTCATTAAGTTAGTAAATGGAGGAACGGAGAATAGACCGCATGTGGCAGGAATTAATTGATGCAACTATACCAAGAATGGCAGACTATGCCACAAACAGCTGACAAATGGCTTTTTATCCATTAAGTTAGGATGCCTGGAAAAGCAAAGCTGTGAAGACTTTATTCTTCCATTACTAAATCATAGAAACGTAGAAACGTTTAACACACTTAACACATGCCAATAGAGTTGTGTGGTGGAAGCAAGTACTTAGCCCGTATTCCTGCAGAGAATGAAATACTGTGGGCAGCTTTGTCTGCAAATAGCCTCCAGAAATATCTGCTGCTAAAGAAACCCTGCTGTTCTTTGAAACCTAAGGCTAATTATTATAGCAAAGATATTAGTTAGCATCAGGGAAGGAAAAAATGTACAAGGTTACCATTGTAATGATTCCATAGTCTGCATTTAAGGTTTTCCCCCTCTCCTATTTACTTCAAGGTATGACTCTCACATAGACCAATATAAAATATCCAGAAGCCATGCCTGCAGAAGAAATTGGAAGCATTAAAATATTTATACTGTGATGATAATGAAACGGATATAGGTTGATTGCTCACTTATTTGTGTCTCCATATGTATGTATTATGTCGTGTGTATGTGAATCTGGCTCTACGTCTTTGGAAATGAATCCAACATATGACAAAGGGTAGAAGCATCTTATAACCTGCTGAAAAGGAACTGTTGGTTTGGGTGCCTGTATATAGAGAAATCTAGGGACTGCAGCGGGTAAATGATTAAGATGCTGAACTTGACACCTGGAAGGTCAGCAGACCAACAGTTTGAGACCCAAGTGCTGCTCAATGGAGTGAGCTCCTGTCTCTGTTCTAGCTACTGCCAAGATAGCAGTTTGAAAGCAAGAAATTGCAAGTAGATAAATAAGTATAATTTCAGTGGGAAAGTAAACAGCATTACATGAACTGTTTAGTCATCCCTGCCACATGCCCGCAGAAATGTCTGCGTACACTTTGCTATGAACAGAGATGAGCACGGAACCCTGGAGTCGGACATGACTGGCTTTCGAGCAAGGGAGACCTTTACCTTTACTATACAGAGAGAAGGACCAAGTGACTTCTCCTACACATAAGGCATAAAATATAGCTTAACTTAATACATTAGTTATAGTTGTTTGATACCAGAGACCTTGAGCAGCAGTGATTTGATGAAGCTCATTTAAAGTCTTTCCCCAGTAATTCTGAGCTTCCTCCCCCCCCCCGTGTGTGTGTGTCTCTCTTTCAGAACCCCCCTAAATGGGACCATATGGGGTGCCTGTAGTGAAACAGTTTGTACACACTTGTGGTAAAGATACACATCTCATTTTATGGAATATGGTAAATAATTCCCTTAATTCCTCATTGAATTTCTAACCAAGCCACTTCTCCATTGATGTGAATTAAGAATTTAGTGAGCATTCCTTGCATCCTTATTCCTGACATAGCCCTTATTTTTTACACCTAGTTTAGCATAGTCTGCTTCTTTATCTATTTCTACTGTATAATTATTTCATGCCTTTAAGAAAATGTTTAGAATACAAAAAGGAACTTGTTCTAGAGTATGATAAACTCAAAACATTGTGTTTGGTTGTTGTTGATTTTTTGTTTTTCATTTTAAAAAATGAAAGAATTAGTTTGCTATAAAATTGTTTTAAGAGGCAGGTATGCTGACATGAGCTTAAAGTGTCTCTTTAAGGACTGTGTTTCATTGTTTACAAATGATCTAAGCAAAAGGAAACATAAATAAAATATTACCATTAGATGCCAATTTACTCTCCTTTCTTTAATTCATGAAATACAATGGCTTGCCACCTATTATCCTCCAGCTAGAGATGGTACTTTACATTTATTTCTAAAACTTGTGTCTATTCAAATGTAAGAAAGATCCCCTCTACCATCCTGTCAGCATTTCTATAATATGATTTGCTTGGCATTTTAACCTTGGATTATAATGACATGGTATTAACATATGCATTTTTCTCTTCTAACTAGTACAGCTTTTAGTATGCATTTCATATGACCAACTGAAAGAGCTCAACAATCTACCGAAGGGGGTAGTGCTACTGTGTTCATGAAACATTGTGAAAATATTTGTGTGGGAATTAAATGTATTCTTTTGAAAACATTATGTTTCTTCCTTATGAACAGGGGTGGGATTTTCAGATTTCTTGCTATAGATCCCATCATTCTCTATTCTGTTCCACATGACCGATTGATAGATTGCTCTGGGTGGAAGATGCCCATAACTCACCTATTTCTAGCTCCACACTCTATCCCCACACTCCCTCAGGCAGCTTCAGGAGCTAGATGGCCATTTTGCCCTTCCTCCACAACATGGCACTTCTTGGTGTGGTGGGGGCGGTGGGGGGCCACATGAAATAGTACTGTGGGCCGCATTCAGCCCGTGGGCTGCAGGTTGAGAATCCCTGCTCTATAACAATGAGAATGGTGAAATGTGTTGCATATAGAAGAAAGTGACTTAGTCATAAGTTTGTTTCAAAATCTGGGAGAGTTACCTTTGGAATTACATCTCTCAAAGTTTTCCAGCCTGCATACCAAAAAGAGTTTCTGGGAACTGTAGTCAAAAGCAGTAATCTTTTCAACCTTTTTTCAGTTTCCCTTTGGATGACAATTTTTTGCTATCCCTGGTGGAAGATCTAGCTTGCTGCTGGCTGGTTTTTAATTGCCCTCTAGAGTTCTGACCTTGCATTATAACAAAAGAACATCTGAAAAGTGATTTTTGTCTCCTCACTAGCACCATTCATTTGTTGCTAACAAACAGTATTTATTTTATAGAATATATTGAAAGAATTCATAGATACACTTAAGGGTTGAGGGAGCAAATGCTACCGCATCATTGAAACATTGTGAAAGTCTCTCGCTATTCATTAGTACAAAGACGAAATATTCTGAAAGAAATGAAGCAGATAGCTTTGATCATGATGTCAGCAAAGTCAGAACAAGATAATACAGAAAGCAGCCACATTGGCTGGCCATGTAGCAAATTTCAGCATACGTATTGTGTTGGCAATACTTTTATTAGATGAAACAAAAGGTGCAAGAATCAGTACAAGCTTAAGATCTCTTTGTCATTCATGTGATCAGAAACAACATGGTAGAATAGCAGGAGAGAACTGAATCTAAAGTAATGCAGACTGCATACTGTCCTGAGATGTAATTTGAAAGAATGGTCTGAGAATTCTCATACCAGTCTGATCAGTTATCAGGTCTCACCCTGAATAGCCCATAGGAATGCTAGGAGAAGGCAAAGCAAAAAAGGCAATGAATTCTGATGTAGGGATGTCTGAGCAAAAGATAGTACTATCTTTGGGAGGTAATTAAGGTTATATAAAAGTTGTATTTTTCCTTTCCCCAGTATATAATCCACCAAACTATCTTCTGCTTCTTCATATGTGTCAAAGGCAAACCCAGTGAAGCTTCTGGTATGGATGGATCAGCTGACAGGATGCTGTCATTGCCAAGTGGATGTCCAAATGTCTTTGCATACCTTAAAATCGGGGGTCCCAACCTTTTCAAGCCAGGGGCCAGGTCACACTCTCTCAGTCAGCTTCGAGGCCCGGACAGTCATTTTGTCCTGCCTGCACGATGGAGGCAGCTATTTTGTCCCAATAGCTTAACAGGGGTGGCCATTTTATTTCTTGAATGCCCTTGGAGGGGTGGGGGGCCACATGAAATGGCATTGCAGGCCAGATCCAGCCCACGGACCTTAGGTTGGGATCCCCTGCCTTAAATTCTTCAGAGAGGCCCAAACAAATAATTATAAAATGTTCCTCCTTTATTCTGGAATATTTTGGTTTAGATATTTTTGACGGCAATGTTAGACAATCTTTGAAATGCAGAAATTACAGAAATACAGAAATATTGAAATTACAATGATATACAGAAATTACAATTACAATCTATTATCTGCTCCCTTTCCTTATGATTACATGGCCTGCTTTGTTTTTTGTGAGTACGTGTGTGCATATGCACATATAAAAGAGTTCTTGTTTGACTCAGGAAGCTTCCTTATCAGATTAGTCCATTTAGTAGGGAAGGGGATTTCAGTGTAATCTGAATGAAAAACATGAAAAAGGATTTTTACTTCCATTTTAAATTACTTTTATTAATTATCAATAAAAGGGCTGTGGTGGCTCAGTGATTAAGAAGTTTGCCTTATTAGCTGGAAGGATGACAAGTAGCCAGTTCAAGATCCGGGTACTATAAGACAGTTTGAACACCTGTCTCTGTCCCAGTTCCTGCCAACCTAGCAGTTTGAAAGCAAGAAATTGCAAGTAGATAAATAGGGACAATTTCAGTGGGAAAAGATCTTAGCGATATGAAAGGAGCCTCATTCGGGCATCCCTTGAGTGCAGTTCCTCCAGTAAAAATTCTTTCAACCCAGAATAATTTCTGACATGAAATTATTATTATTATCAATAAAAAATCTCTTAAACATGAATACTTGGCTTCATGTTCTTCACTGTTTCCCTCTTTATTTGTTTGTTTTATTACATTTATATAACCCCCATCTGAGTAATTTTCTCACTCTAGTTTGAGCTAGATTATGCTGCCTGCCTGCCTATTTCTGTCAGGACACTAAAGGCCTGCAAAGTCCCTGCTGCCAATGCAGTCAATTTTTCTGCCTGCTCAGCTCAAAATTAATGTCACTAAGGTCACTTTCCCATGTACACCCACTTTCATATGTAGGCACCTGTAGGATGCAAAAACAAAGCCATTACCTTTTCCCCAGCACAGCTGCTAACATTTTGGTATTTCTCCAGATTTTTTGATACTTGGTTTTGTAATCTATGGGTCTGTTCTCAGGAAGTAATGAAATATATAAAAGGGTTAAATGTCTCATAGAAGTTATCATTGTGCAAGGATTTGTAGTTATTTTTATTTTCTAGATTACTTTTCTTAAAGTTAACATGTGTGTGTGTTGATAGCTTTTCTTTGTTTTTTAGTCTTGTGCTTTATCCATTTCTAGCAATTGCTAGCATTAATGAGAATAACCATTTAAATAACAGATTTTCATATGTACCAATAAATAAAGGTAATTGATACAAGGTCAGCAACATATTCAATTTTAACATTTCATACATTGGTCAAAAACCTTTTGTTGTAAATTTACCTGGGCAATAATAATTTACAGTTGTACCTCGCTTAAAGAGCATAATGCGTTCCACAGGCTTGCTCTTTAAGCGAGTTTGCTCTTTAAGCGAAACACCATTGTAAGTGACCAATTGTGGGGGGGGGGGATTGTGACCCCCAATTTATTTGTTAAGCGAGTTTTTGGTTGGTTTTATTTGTTAAGCGAACCGAACATTCAGAGAAATTTCTGCTCTTTAAGCGAGTTACTCTTTAAGCGAGGCGCTCTTTATGTGAGGTTTGACTGTACTTGGATAATAATAAAAAATGTGTGTCATCCCTGTTTCTGGCAGCATCGTGTGTCTGTGCAGCTTGCCCAAGTCCACATAGGCTGGCTCTTCAAAGTGCAAATTCTGGCTTTGCAATCAAATACTTAATTTACTCAGCTATCTAGCAATTGTAATCTGTATAAGACAGTGCTGCTGCTTCTACCTCATCATGTGTCAAGTGACACTGCAAATATTTAATTTAAAATACTGGAAAGCTTCCTGTTTCTTCCTCTCTTTTCTGAAATGCCCTTGGAGTTCACTTTTACCTGGAGAAGCTTTTGGCAGCCTCAGGAAGGGAGCAGGGAAATTTTAGTAGTCAAAAATTGAAAAGTAGTTTCAATCCCAATTTAAATTAAACATTTATGCTACCTGATCCAGATTATATTGGCATAAATGTACTTAACAGGGTTTTGCCCACTCTATCAAAGGGACTGTGGTGGCTCAAGTGAGTAAAACACTGACTGGAAGGTGGCAAGTCAGCAGTTTGAGATCCAAGTACTGTGTGAGCTCCTGTCTCCTGCCAACCTAGCAGTTTGAAAGCAAGAAATTGCAAGTAGATAAATAGGGACCACTTTGGTGGGAAGGTAAACAGCATTCTGTGGACTCCAGTGTCTAGACATGCCTGCCACATGTCCACGAAAACGTCTGCAGATGCAGTCAGTGATGGCTCTTTGGCTATAAACAGAGATGCGCACTGAACCCTAGAGTCAGATACGACTGGCTTTCGAGCAAGGGTGACCTTTACCTTTACCCATCAAAGGATATCTTCCCAGTATTTTGTCATCTTAGCCTCATGTGACAAAGAAATTCCCTCATAATTGCAGCTTTCATAGCTCAGGGGTGATATGGCATCTTTAATGGGTTTAGGTTTCATTTAGGTGATATTCTGAGTGAAATTAAAAAGATGCTTACTTCTTACTTTTTGGGAGGCAAACTATGAGAAACCTAGGCAGCATAATAAAAAGTAGAGACATCACCCTGCCAACAAAAGTCTGCATAGACAAAGCAATAGTACTCCCAGTAGTAATGTACAGCTGTGATAGTTGGACCATAAGGAAGGCTGAGTGCAGAAGAGTAGATGCCTTTGAACTGTGGTGCTGGAGGAGACTCTTGAGAGTACCCTGGACTGCAAGGAGATCAAATCATTCAATCATTAAGGAAAGTAATCCTGACTACTCATTAGAAGGACAAGTGCTAAAGATGAAACTCACTTGAGAAGGCCTTGATGCTGGGAAAGATTGAAGGCAAAAGGAGAAGGGGGAGCAGAGGATGAGGTGGTTAGATGGCATTGTTGACACAAAGGTCTTAGATCTGTGTGGGCTGCGGAGAATGACAGTGGAGCCTGGCATATAGTAGTCCATGGGGTCGCAAAGGGTTAGACTGGACTGTGTGACTCGACAACAACGTCAACAGCAGCAGCAGCAGGAGCAACAGCAACAGCAACAACAACAACAGGAACAGAACAGCAGAAGCAACAACAACAACAACAACAACAACAACAACAACAACAGAGTGTTAATTCTATATGATATTTGATTGTTTCTCTGAGGTAATATTTCCTAGGTCCAGCTCTCAATTAGTGTTTGCCCTGTTCCTAACCCCAAATTTAGCATTTACCATTCAAGAATGTATTTTGGATGTTTGTCTTTATATTGTATTTTCTCAAATAGTGTTATCAGGCTAAGTGGTCTAGCCATGCTAATCAGTTTCCTAATAAAATCTTCAGCTTGTCTTTTTTTTTTTTAAACCTCATTTAAAGTAAGTTTAAATAATGGGAAATGCACCATCACTTTGACATCAAGGTAAAACCTTTTTGTTCAGGAGCTGTAAAATTACACCTCCTTCATATGCAGAAATAAAATTATCATATTGGACTGCTGAAACTCACCTAGTCTCTTATAGAGGCAAATCTTTCCTCCAAACTCGAACTGTTTCTTCTTCTTGTTATTATTATTAGTAGAAGGGAATAGTGCTCAGCAATGCATAATTTCAGCATGAGCATTATATTCATTTTTCTAAACAGGACTTCTGTGGTTGGCAACTACCAAGGAGCAAGGGAAGTATAATGTTCAGGTGAATATGGCTAGAAATATTTACAAGCCTGAGAGCCTTTCTTTTCACAGCCAGGGGGTGTTACATAGAAAGAGGCTCCTTAAAGATTGTGATACTTTTTACATTTTGAACCACAATCGAGGCATACCCTGGGCAATGACAACCTTATTTTGTTGGCTAATCTTTCTCACACCAAATCCTGGACATGAAAGAAGATCACAGCCAGGGTTATTAGTCTCATGCTGTTTTGTAAACATGTTCAGCTGAATGCAGGTTCAGCTCCTTTGCAGAATTTCCAAATCAACAACACAGGATGGATAGAAAGCCATATATGTACTACTGATTCCATCTAGATGGGATGGGGGGAAATATAACCATGCCGAACTGGACTAGTTCTATGCTGTAAACGTGGCTGATTATATGCAGTTGTTATTGGCAATAAATGAAGCCTATTCTTGGTCAGAACTATCCTTCTTGCATAGGTGATTACTCCCATTCCATTTTGTTACATTGTTCTTGCATCCATCAGAGTAATGAAGCTTGGAGAGGGGCAGAGTGTGTGTGTGTGGGGAGTGTAATTTAAATTAGCTTCACTTCCAGGCCAGTCATTCAGTATTTGAGTCATATAAGCCCTGATGTGGTTGCCCTTGTAGGTGGCTAGAGGCAGAAGCCTGGTACCCACAGAGGGCCAGACATCCAGCAGCAGTTTGGGTCTCTTGGCAACCAATCTTACAGCAGCAGACAGGCCAGTGGCATGATGGTGTAATAAAAATTGTATTTCTTATTTCTAACTATTCTAATATAGAACTGTATAAGAATAGTCAAGCTGTTGACTTCCATCTTGTTCTGTCTGAGTCGACTATCTCTACCCTTTGTGCCAGAAGCAAGCTGATAAGAAAATCTATATAGCTGGATGAATGTAAGGTCAACATGTACTGTTATAAATTGTACTGTCTGGGAAAAATTCCTTCAATATCTTCCTCCATTTTCTTACTATAATAATTTTGTGTCAAAAATTATTCTGTGTTGAAAGGATTTTATGGAAGAAACTCCACTCAGGGAATGTCCAAATGAGGCTCCTTTCATGTCCTCAAGAGCTGAGACAGACACCCAATCCATCATGCAGTACCCAGGTCTCAAACTGCTGACTTGCCAGCCTTCCAGCTAACAAGGTGAGTTCCTTAACCACTGAGCCACTGTTGCCCCATTTTTCTACTCCTCCTCTATATGAGCTTTGTGAGTTCTGGAATAAAGAGGATACATTTGCAATCTAAAAGTTCTTGTGCCACCCTACACTACAGAATGGGGTATGACTTTTCCCTCTTCCTCTTCCAAGAATATTGTGAAGGGAGCCGGTGGTATGAATGACAACATTGGTCATACTATGCCCTGAACAGTCTCTATCAACAATGAAGGAGACTGTATATTCAGCTGCAGATGGCATGCTTATGGGTCAGTTGGAAAGTGTGGCCTGGTTGTAAGCCTTAAGCAACATGCAGAGGCCACTTGTCAGTCTGCTTCATTTACTGGAAACACAAACAGAACAGCATTGTTTCACTCATGGCACAAGTGGGGCACTGTAGGACAAGGAAGTTTCCATTGTCATTATCGAGTGATGTTCTTATTTCTCCTACCCTTCTGATTCACACTCTTTATACATCACACCTTAAGATGAAGGTGAAATGGTAAAATATAGCAGAGTGCAGGAAGGTGGCTGGCTTTTGCCACACCCTGAGGTTTGAGAGTGTTTGTTGAGATACAGGAGACAAAAACAAACTCCGGCTTGGGTTGCAGGAAATATGTATTTACACTATTTACAAAGATTGTGCACAAAGTGCAAGTTAACACTTGTCTTGAAGTCAGACCAAGTGGTGCAGCAAGTCCTTATAGTCAATGTGAGCTAATTAAGCTCTTATCTTCGATAAAGCAATGCAAGCTTCAAGGTCGGCTTCGAAGATATTCACCAGTTCATTCTAGCTACGGAGTAGCTCGGTTCCAAAACAGTCCTTGGTTAGGTCACCACAATGTGGCTGAGGTATGTGTTCCAATATCTTGCAATAAACGGCAAGTAGACATACCAGACAATCCTCAAGAACGACGAAGGTCCGATGGACGTGAGCACAGCAACAAAGCAGTCAGAGAACAACAGGCTGGCTGGCTGGCAAAGACTGTTGCCTCAATTTAAGCTAGACACAAACACTCAATGCTTGCACCTGGCTGTGGTAGCTGCACAGTCTTAAAGATACAGTCATTGGTTTGCTCTCGTTGCAAACCTACTCATATATCCTAACAGAAGGGACCAGCAACTGTAAACCTCCATAAATTTTAGGACCATAACTCCTATAATTCATCATTAATGGCTATGCTGATTTACGTTAAAATGCCTTAGGCCAATTTTCTGTAGGGCATGTTTGCTTGAGACCTGTGTGTAACCTCAGATTTTGCTGTGTTGTTGTTATATGCCGGAAAGCCACTTCCTCTAATGTAAAGGTAAAGGTTGCCTTTGCTTGAAAGCCAGTCAGAT
Organism: Furcifer pardalis; assembly: GCA_030440675.1. Taxonomy (NCBI): domain Eukaryota; kingdom Metazoa; phylum Chordata; class Lepidosauria; order Squamata; family Chamaeleonidae; genus Furcifer; species Furcifer pardalis. Next base: position 136,665,085 of record CP126893.1, on the reverse strand, counting down.
CTGATTCTAGGGTTCAGTGCTAATCTCTGTTTATAGCCAAAGAGCCAACACTGTCTGCATCTGCAGACGTTTCTGTGGACATGTGGCAGGCATGCCTCAACACCAGAATGCATGTTGTTTACCTGCCCACTGAAGTGGTCCCTATTTATCTACTTGCAATGTCTTGCTTTCAAACTGCTAGGTTGGCAGGAGCTGGGACAGAGATGGGAGCTCACTCTGTCATGCAGTACCCAGGAATCAAACTCCAACCTTCCAGTCTTCAAGTACAGCATCTTAACCACTTGAGGCACCACAGTCCCACAGCATCTTAACCACTTGAGTCAACCATTAGTGGAACCTTATAAATTAGTGCCTTCCAAAGAGTCCTATCATAAACAGCTCTGCCCAATTTCCAAGCTAAAGGTCATTGCTTCTATTCAGTTAGTCCATCTCATGTGAGGTCTTCCTCTTTTTCTTGGCTCTTCAGCTTTTCCCAGAGTAACTGTCTTTTTCACTGAGTAAATTTGAGCAGCAGCATTTAAAGCTGAGGTGCCCAAACCTTTCGGGCCGTGGTCCGGTCACGTGGTTCAGGGAGCCAGTCGCTATGACCCAAGGGCCAGATCCAGCCCCTGATGTCAGTTCATCTGGCCCACAAAGACCTCGTTGCTCCTGGAACTGAAGTAAAATGCACTTCTGTTTCCAGAAGCGACTAGGGCTTTGTGGGCCAGATGAATTGAGGTTGAGGGCCAGAAACGGCCATAGTTTGGGCATCCCTGATTTAAAGGTACATAGTTCTTCTCAAATGCACTAGAAAAAAGCCAAAGTTAATTCTATAGGAAAAAACCAAGTCTGTCCTTAGTATAACCTTGCGATAAAATAATTAATCATAATTCGAAAGTTTTCTTAGATAAAGGTTTTTCTGTACCAGCACTTTTTAACGTAAGCTTATCTGTTTGTCTCATGTGCTACACAATATGGAGAGCAGTTGAAAAGATTTTCTGCAGAAATATTACAAGCTTCCAGGTATGAAAGTTGCTCAGAAATCGACTATTCTCATTACCTTCTGGAAAGAACATCTGTGAAAATTCTGATTGCATTTTATTTTTAAAGACTTGCCACCGTACATACAAACTGAAATGATGGCTGGTTTGGTTTCTTTTAAGCACACTTTATTGGTTATCTGTAAAAATAGAAGGTAGGGGAGGCTAGGTAATTTCTGGTGGATGCTTTTCAAATGACAACAAAGAGAAAATGCTCTCCATCTGCTGCAGTACCGTTAAAGTGGAAATGTAGTTATTTTTATGCCTGATTTCCCCCTGGAAACATGTTAAGACCATTCAGCAATAATTACAATACAGATAATCCATCCTAAATATGATGTGGATATCTTCCCCCAGGTAACAGTCTCAAAATATTCTGATACGTAAACATAAGAATGTCGTGACTGCATATTTGGATGTACTTTTGTATAGCGGCAAAACTAAATGAAAAAAGTTTTAGTTCTAGTTGGTACATTCTAGGATACGGGGAGCTGCAGTCCAAATGAAATTTCCCAAGCTCCAGTAAAGCAGTACATAATGTTATAATGTGGACTGCAGTGGCTTAGTGGTTAAGACACTAAACTAGATGACTGGAAGGTCAGCAGGTCAGCAGTTTGAGACCTGAGTACTGCATGACAGAATGAGCTCCCGTCTCTGCCCCAGCTCCTGCTAACCTAGCAGTTTGAAAATAAGAAATTGCAAGTAGATAAATAGGTACCACTTTGGGGGGAAGGTAACAGCGTTCCATGCACTCTGGTGTCTAGTCATGCCTGCCACATGTCCACATAAATGTCTGCACATGCAGACAGTGCTGTCTCTTTGGCTGTAAATGGAGATGATCACCAAACCCTAGAGGTGGATATGACTGGCTTTTGAGCAAGGGCGAGCTTTGCCTTTACATAATGTAATAATAATAAATATTATCATCATATGTCAGCAAGTCAATGCCATCAAGTCAATGCTAAATCCCTTTTAGGGATTTTCTAGGTATACAATACCCAGATGTGGTTTACTATTCCAGTCTTCTGGGAAAACTCTGGAACTTTGCAGCACATCCAAAGCTGCACAATATTTTTTTTCCTCCTGGGATGTTACAATCTATGGCTTCACAATCAGCTTCACAACCTGTAAAATTCTCTTTCACAACATGGGCTGTCTCACTGAACAAAGGATGTGCTCAAACAGTAACACAAAGGTTAAACTTGTATCTTCCCACATTTGCAATTGAAAAATAGGGGGATTTACAGCTAACCTGAATAACTACCAGAGATCATCTGCCATTACCAATTGTATGATGTCACATTGATTTGCATGCTTATCTGTTATGTTAACCAATCTCTATACCTGATATGTATAAATTTATGCCATGAAGCCTCACTCCCATGTCTGATGAAGTGGACTTGATCCACAAAAGCTCACATTGAGATATAACAGTTAGTCTTTAAAGTGTTACAGCATTTTTGTTTTGTTTATTCTCTGATATGCCTGAAACACAGACTAACATGTCTACTATTTTAAAAATGAATAGAACTGTTATTATGCAATCTGAAAATCCAGACTTCATGGATTATGTGTAATTAATCCCACCCTTCCAAAACTTTGTATTGTCTTCTGAGGATAAGAATCCCAAACATTGCAATGTCACTCTTATTCAGGTGAACAGAAAGATTGACTGAAGCAATTCACTAAGACTCACTGTTGTTATTTCCTTTATTGGAATACAGATGAATGCCTTTTCATTTGAGAAATACTGCCAGGTATTAACTTCCTCAGGCTTTTATTCCCAAAATCTAGTTTTCAGTTGGTTCCATGCATAATTTTATTTTATTGCACTGAATAGATTTCATACAAATCACAAGAGGTACAAGAGCCATAGATAATGTACAGCTGAACTTACGCAGAAGAAGTTATAATGATAAAGCTGTGTTTTTGTCCAGCAAAAAGCAACTGACTAGATGCAATTTTTCATTTCAATTGGCATTACCTGGAAGCAACAGTTTTATTTAAGTTTAAAAAATGGTCTTAGTTGGATGCATGGCTATGAAGCTTTTTCATCACTGCTGTGAAATTTTCCCTCTGTAGCAATGCTCTCTTGCAAGCAGAAACCATATCTTACAACTCCTAATGGCAACATACTTCAACCTCTACAGCTATTGTCATCAGAGACAACTGAAGACATCCCCTATGGGTCTGCAGATGTACGGTTATTGGTATTCCTATAGAAGGCTAGGTTTGTACGAAGATATGACTTCCCGTGTGGTTGGTTTCCTGTCTGCTGCTTTTGTCTTAAAAATCTTCACATTCTGGAGCAAGATTTTACACATTCTGTTCAGGCTTATATGTTGTAAGCCTACCTTTGCACATTGTTTTGCATTGTCCAATATATTTTCTCATTATATTTCAGGACTATGATATTTTAAAGGTAAGGCAAAGTTGGAATAAATGAAAAATGTAATTACATTTCTTCTGACCATCACTGCTATAAATTGTTCACCAGGACACAAAAATAGATTTTCTAGTGCAATCCATATGACCCTGTGGAGATTCTTTGCCTCAGTGGAGACTTCGCAGAAAGCTCATGAATTGTACCTAGAACATGAGTTCTGAACCTTTTAAAGCCGGGGGCCAGATCACGTTCCCTCAGACAGCTTTGGAGGCTGGACAGCCATTTTGCCCTTCCTCTACCACATGACACTTCCTGGTGTGGTGGAGGTGGAGGTGGTCACAGGAAATGATGCCATGGACTGCATCCGGCCCATGGGCCACAAGTTGAGAATCCCTAGAACATTTCACAACTTTGCCATTTTGAGATTTCTAAATTTGGACGGAATGAGTCCTGTCTTTGTCCCAGCTCCTGCTAACCAAGCAGTTCGAAAGCAAGAAATTGCAAGTAGATAAATAGGGACCACTCTGGTGGAAAGGTAAACAGCATTCCATGCACATGCCTGTCACATGACCATGGAAATGTCTGCAGAAGCGGACAGTGCTGGTTCTTCGGCTTTGAAACAGAGATGAACACTGAACCCTAGAGTCAGACATGACTGGCTTTCAAGCAATTTACTAAATTTGACTTAAGAATGTCCTTTTCTATCTTCAACTAGTATTTCCAAGATAACTTTGTGGCCTGCATTTATAATGCATTTGGATTGCAGATGCAGTATAGACAAGAGTTAATGTCCGAGAGAGATAAACAGACTTTTCATTATGTCATCATCTGTTACATTTTTCTCAAGACAACTAATTGGTAAGTAATGTACAACTGTTGAGCACAGGCTCAGTATTGGCAAGAGTTGGGAAGAAACAAATTAAAAATAATAATTAGTTACTCATCATGATTTTTTCTTACAGTATAAGCACAGTGCATTATTTTAGTGCCTTAGCAAGAGATCAATATTCCTTTTGTAGTGTTATGATAGTTTTTTCATTACTTTATACATGGGGGAGGGCATGGCCTCCTAAAAATTGGAGGAGTCATAGAACATGTTCCCATTGCTGATTTGTGCTGTGCCTCATGTTCTTTTGGCAATGTTCAGACAACGCTGAAGTTAGCATGTAAAGTTAAAAAGCAGATGGAAGGATCTATTCAGGTACCCTTGTGAAAGGAAAGGAGGTCTATTTATAACTGCAAATTTAACAATTATTATGTGGGCCTTGACTTTCACTGTTTCTTATTACTTCATAACACTACGTTCCAGGGCTTTATTGCTGGCTCAGGAACACCATGCATGAATAATGAAGAATGTTTTGACATTCTTTGTTAAGTAGATGTGGCAAAAGAAAAGAAATGTTGGGGGAAACCAGTGGCAGCTGAGATATTGTTATAGAGGAACACAGATTTCAATGTAAATATAACTAACACTGCCTGGATAAGCACAAATAGAGCCATTCATTCCACAGAATGCACCACAAAAAAGTAACTTCTTTTTGACAGAGTATGTTTTTCAAATGCACGTGAAAACCCACATGCATTCCTTTACCAATCCTTTTCTGCTTTTTATCAACACCCTTGCACCATCACCTCCTCTTCATATGTCTAGAAAGGAGAGGTTCCTGCAAATAAGAACACCAACCAACCAAGGTTGTAGCTCATGGGTCTAGTCTACATTTGAGAAGGACCCTTCTTTTCAGACACATGAAGCCCCTTGTGGAGAAAGTGGCTAATTACTCATTTTCAAATGCCTTGAGAATCCAGTAAGTTAAAGGCTGAAAAGGTTTTTTTTTTTAAAAAAAATTATTTATAGGTTTATAAAGAAAAACAAACAATAAAAAGATAAGAAGAAAAAAACATACATAAAGAATAATCTGATACATAAAGTAAACAACTCATTCACATACTCTACAGTAAATACAGCACATATGGTATATAAAAAAGCAAAATTCCAAACAATAATATATGAATAAACTCTCATAATTCACCACAGGTAACATCTTTATAACTAATTCTCTGATACACTTAATTTTCTACTCTTCTATAGTTCATACTTTTATTATCACCCTTGTGTTATTTACATTGTCCGGGGGATTGTAACAACTCATAATTTCCAAAAACCACTTTGATCTGGTACAGGAATGATGCCTTGCTTTTTACCCATTACATGCTCGACAAGTGGTTTCCAGACTCTCCAGAATTTGTTAACTTGGACTCTGCCTTTCCTGATATTTAACTCCCATGTTAACTTGTCATTAAGTGCCAGCTCCCACATTTCTTTATACCAATCCTGTATTTTTAATAATACATCATTTTTCCAGTTCCTCGCAATACATTGTCTTGCTGCTGACATCACAGACATTAATTCTTTATTATCAGTACTCATTTTAAACTTATCCACCTCTGTTAGCAAAGTTGCATCTGGCCCCAATTTGAGCTGCATATCCAATATATTGTTGATTTCGCTTTCTATTTTTTCCAAAAAAAAATTAAACAGTCACAGCTCCACCACATGTGTACATATGTTCCTACCGCATGTTTACATCTGCAACATTTGTCACTCATCCTTCCATCCATCTGGTGCAGCCCAACTGGGGTCCTATACCATTGCCATATCAATTTGTAATTGTGTTCTTTCACTCTAACGGACATAGTTCTCATAACTCTTCTCCTCCACTTCCTCTGCCAATTCTCCTCTGTATTTGTCACATTCAATTCTTGCTCCCATTTACTTTTCAATACTTCTTGTATTTTACCACCTTTATTCAAAATTTTATAAATTTTACTTACTATCCCTTTAATCCCTATGTCCCCTTTCCTTAATTTAGCCAAAAGTATTTCAAATGTTGTAATCTCTCTATTTAGGCTATCGTCCAATAAATATTTCTTATTCCAGTTATTCATCTGGAGAGCCTTAAACCATCCTATTCTCAGTAACAAAAACAATTCTCTTTTTTTCTTGATCTCTGCAAGTTTTGACCCAATCTTTCAGTAACAAGACCCCTTTCTCTGCTAGAATACTCTTGATCTCTCTGTCTATTTTTATTGGAAAATTGTTAAAATCTTCTAATTCTATAATAGGTGAGATTATTATTATTATTATTATTATTATTATTATTATTATTATTATTATTATTATTATTATTATTATTATTATTATTATTATTATTATTATTATTATTATTATTATTATTATTATTATTATTATTATTATTATCAACTTCTATACCGCCCTACTCGGTGGGACCGACTCAGATACCTGGGATAAAAACCTTCTTTATTTTGTTCCACTCATCCATAATTGTTTTTAACAATCTGCACTGTACTTTCTTTTTTTCCCTTTTCTTCACTTAGAAAAATTGCTTTACCAATTTTTGAAAATTCTCTTTTTCAATTTTTATCCATATTGATTCTTCCCTATTTAATAATTTAATTACATTTCTTATTTGGAAAGCTTTGTAATAATTATGAATATTTGGTATTCCTAGGCAACCTTCTTTTTGAGATAAGTACCATAGTTTTTTAGCTATCCTGGCACCACGTTTACCATTACAAAATCTGTTTATAATGTTTTAATATTCTTTTAGTTCTTTATCCGTATGTTTTATTGGAAGAACATCAAATAAAAAAATTAATTTGGGTAACAACATCATTTTACTAATTGCTACCCTACCAAACCATGACAAATTTAATTTGTTATATTTTGTTATTTTCTTTTCAATCTCTTTCTTTTGTTTACTGTAATTTAGTCCCTTAAGTTCCCCAAATTTACTAGCTATTATTACCCCCAGGTATCTAAACTTATTTTTGTTTTGTATCTTGTACTTTTCCTTTATTTTTTCCCTCCTCTTCTTTAATTCCATTACTCAATATCATCTCTGTTTTATCCCAGTTCACTCTCAACCCTGTCACTTCCTCAAATCCTTTAAAGGCTGAAAAGGGTTTAAGTCAGACTACCTGTTCGTCTAAGTCAGGAGTTCTCAACTTTTTTAAGCCAGGGGGTTGGGTCACGCTCCCTCAAACAGCTTCGGGGGCCAGATGGCCATTTTGCCCTTCCTCCATCACAGGGGACTTCCTGGTGTGGTGGAGGTGGTGGCAGTCCCACATGAAATGTCACTGTGGGCCTTATCCGGCCCATGGACCACAGGTTGAGAATACCTTTTCTAATTTATTCTGCTCTGAATGTCAATGGTTTTCCAGAACATATCACTAGCTACTGGCTATGGTTTCCCTCCACATTTTAATTAAAATCAGTGAAAAAATGAGAATAAAATTAAAAGGAAGATATCTTTCAATTAGAATTTGTCAGGGAACCGGCCCCAACAATCGGCGCAAAGAAGTTGAGACTGCAGTCTTTGGATCCAATGCAAAAGCCTTTATTAGCCTGTTTGACGTCTCAAGCAGGCCTACTAAGTATCAGATCTGATCTGCTGTGCTTAGCTGGTGTGCTTAGCTTAGCTGTTTTTTGTTTTTGTTTTTGTTTTTTTGTTTTTTGCAGCAGCAGCAGACCACATGGCATATTTATACAGTAACACAGAAAAGGGAGTATACATGTTCAGACAGGGTCTCGCCCAAAAGGAAGGAGGAGGGAGAAGGGGTGTTGGCCAGGAGAAAAGAGGAAGGGGAAGGAGGAGGGTGGAGATGGTGTGTGAGAGGGTGGAAGATGGGTGGAAGATGGAAAAACACCACCATATATCTAATCATGGGGAAACATACTTCATAGCATCACTGCCTTACGGGAATATATATGTTGCAAGCTATGGCTGTTGATGTTATCTCGTAACAAGGGCCCCTTAAGCTAAACATATTGTTTATCTCAAGACCAGATGTCTGCTTATCTTTAGGGCTAGGAGAAACCAGGCATCTCAATGACGCATGCATTCTTCCTCCAGTAGCAGGAGGCCCAGTTGTGTTTTTCCAGCTGTATACATAGTAATAAAATCTAGCATTCAGTATCAATACCTAATACAAGTCTATGATCTATAACACAAGTATATAAAAGGGGTACAATCTTAATTAAGGCTATAAATGAATTCCAACAAGAATTCATGTTTCTTAAGAGCAGTTATACATTACAATCATATGCATAGTTACATGGAAGCAAGAGACATTACGTATATTGATCCCACTAAGTACACAAGCTTGCAAGAGTTAAGAAAATCTGGGAATTCCCATGAAACCCACTAGGTGGCATATCTGTATTTTTTCTTCACTTAAGTTACCTTCTGTAATATCAGAGAATAAACAAATGTTAGAGAATAAACAAAACAAAAAGTGCTGAGGCACTTTAAAGACTAATTGCTATATTGATGAAGTGGACATGATCATGAAAGCTCACATTGAAATATAACAGTTAGCCTTTAATGTGCTACAGCATTTTTGTTTTGTTTTGTTTGTTTTGTGCCTGAAACACAAACTAATACGGCTATTATTCCAAAAAATTCTCCATAAAGAACGAGTTTGGAAAATTTGATAATGAGATAAACATTATATAAAATGTTCATAATGAGCATCATCTATGCCAGGGGTTCCCAATCTTTTCCTGCCAAGGGCCTGACCATGCCCCCTCTATTAGCTGAGGGACCAGTCACGTAGTTCTTCCTGCTGCTTCTGGTGGCAGTGGCACATGCATTTGTGTCGTGTTTCTGGGCATTTTCCCCACCTGCACTGCTTCCTTTGGAGGAGGGAGCGAGGAAGGAACATGTTTTGAGCCATTTTTGAATTTTTTGCCACATTTTTGTGGCATTTTGGTGCAAAACACGCTGATTTTGGCACTTCCAGTGACATCAGAGCACTTCCAGCATTGACAGCAATTCAGCTCGGGGGGCGTAGGTTGAATGGCAACTTAATGCCATACTTCTCCACTTCTGTACCTCTACCAAACAAACACATCATTCTAATTGCTATATTTAAATGTTGTTAATTGCTCCAGAATTGGACCATCCACTGAATTCTCTTAGGGTAAGATAAGTGGTGAATTAAGTGAAATTCCCCTTTTTTCTTTTTGGACCCAATTTCCAGAGATACCAGGAGAGTAATGAATGACCCCACCAGTCATGAATGGCCCCTTGAACTATGTGCTTAAAACCCCCAAATTGATCCAAGCTTGCTGAACAACACCAGATACCTTTTCCCCTGAAAAGGAACCCTAAACCCCTGGTGAAAACATTCTTCCAGTAATAGGTGTCAACCTACATATATTGGACTGGAGAACTTTAGGATATATTCCTCCCCTGGGGTGCTTTCTATGATCCCTGCTAGATTTGGACAGCTTTTCTTTTTTGCCATATAGTAAACACTTGTGGTCTACCACACACAAAGCAATTATCTTTGTACCTGCATTGCAAAACCTCTGAGTTCCAATCTCACCACATAACATGTGGGGTCAAGCTGCCTGACCCACTGTCATATAGGATCCCAAACTGGCTTACAAATAAAATGACTACTATCCGTGAGGTACTCTTTTAAGGGGATGAACAGGATAGAGCACTGATGGTGAACCTTGACACTCCAGGTGTTCTTGAAGTTCAATTCCCAGAAGCCCTGATCAGCAGGAATGCTGACTTGGGCTTCTAGGAATTGAAGTCCAAGAACACCAGGAGTGCCAAGGTTTGCTGTCATGGGGATAGGGTCATAAACTGTATCCGCAACTGCTGATGCTTACTGACCCACTGCAAAGTGGGGTAAAGAGACACCAACTTTTAAAAAGCTTCATCATAGAGGTGTTAATCCTGGCTTCCAAAACCTTCGTACACCCTATAAATCGATTCAGCATACCAGATTAAAGTAACTACCATCCAGATATGGGCACATGCAATAACCACCATGTAGATGAAAAAGTCAGGAGCCAATTTGCCCACATTCTATTTATTCTCTGCTTTTTCAAGTATTCATTATATTTATCCTCCAAAAAATCCTGGTTTTTCCTTCTACTTCTATATTCAAAAGTTTCAATATTTTCTTTCTCAAGGCTAGCAGAAGATGGGGTACCCTGTCTCAGGAGCAGTCCTGCTCCCAGACCAGAGCAGGTGGCAGCCCTGAAAACCAAGGCAGACTAACCCTGCCCTTGGTCAGAAAGTTCACTACAATAGCTGTATTTGCAGAAGCCACTGAGGTCAATCACCAGCTTTTAACCATGCACTAATAGGGACATACCTTTAGGGGGCCCAAGCTGTTGCAATGCTGGGAGGCATAAAATCTTGAAGAAGAAGCAGTACCAACTATGCCACCTGTGTTGGTGACTGGTTCATATTGTGTCTTAACTCCCACTTAGACCAAACTATTCTATCCAGATCACACCTAGTAAGCTTGCTAGTTAGAATGTTGTGGGCCATTTTGTCAAAAGCTTTGTTAAAGTCAAGATATGACTAGAGTGTTCCCAGGGAGATTACAGTATCAAGAGAGAGAGAGAGGATATGTCTGATTTGTTCTTAACAAAGTCGTGTTGGTTTATGGTTATTACTGCATTTTTTCAAGATGCTTGCAGATACTTTATAATCTGCTCTAGAATTTCCCCTAGGATTAATGTCAGGCTGACTGGTCTGCAGTTTCCTGTTCCCTTCTGTTCCTCTTCTTGAAGACAGGGACACTAGGCATCCTCCAATCATCTGGCACTCCACTCAGCCTCCAAGATTTCAACAAAATAATAAACAGAGTTTTGAGAGTTGTTGTTCCTTCATTATCTTGGATACAGTTCATCTGGCCCTGGAGATTTAAACACATTCAAAATGTTATGGTATTCTTTGATTATTTGTTTAACAGTTTTGAGCTGCAATCTAATCCCCTCCACTTGCACTTCACATTTGCCTGGAGGATCATAGACTATCTTTCAGAGCACCTCTGCCTTTTCTTTGTCACACATTACCATTTTTCCTTCCTCAAAGAGTAGCTGAGCTACAATTTCTCTCTGCTGTCTTTTGCTACCCACACCTGAAGATTTTTGTTGTTGATGATTTTTGTATCACTTACCAATCCCATCTCTTTTTCATTTTTTTGCCTTTCTAACACCATTCCTGAAATGCTTATGTGTTTTTATGTTTCCCTTGGAAGACTATCTTAATATTTACCAACAGATTCAATATTCCCACACAATATTTAGTTATGTATGACCCTTAATGGGAGTATGTTGACTATGGCTAAATCTTATAAATGGCTCTGATGATAAGCTATATACATGGAGAAATGTGGGTTCCTTCCTAGATATAGTTGGGCTGCTTTGAATGTTGACCAGAAGTGTTTTCGATAAAAGTGTAAGTTTCTACAGAAATATGAGATGGAATGTTAGGACTACACAATTTACCATGCAGGTAGCAGGTCACATAACCGCATTAGTGTTACTCTCTCTCTCTCTCTCTCTCTCTCTCTCTCTCTCTCTCTCTCTCTCTCTCTCTCTCACTCTCACTCTGTGTGTGTGTGTGTGTGTGTGTGTGTGTGTGTGTGTGTGTGTGGACTCATTCCCCAGAAACAGTAGAGGGATTCAAACTGTAAGGTCTTCCTTATAACAGCTGTAACCCAGAATCATCTTCTGAGTCTTATATTCCAAATCAAAGGATAGTATTATGTGGCCTACAGACTACATTTGACTTCCAGGAGCGTTCTTCTTCCACAGATCGCATGTTTCAATGTCACCCCCATGAAAAGAGACATTTCAAAACCCTGGGCAACCCATAGTGGAGGGTGGGCCCAAAATCTGGAATCTGAGCCCCCTGAGCATTTGGTAGAATCAAAATTATAGGTCCAGTGGATAAACTGCTGTCCTGCAACCAAAAGTTTGAGTTCAATGCTGGCTAGGGTGAAGGTTGACTCAGCTTTCCATCCTTCTGAGGTTGGTTAAATGAGTACCCAGCATGTTGGGAGCAAAATGCTAATTAACTTGTGAACCACCCAGAGAGTGCATTAAGAGCTATGGGATGGTATATAAGTGATTGCTTTTCTTTGCTTTGCTCCAGTCCAAGTCTGAAATAGTGACCCAATAAAGTCTTAGTTCTCAAGATCAGAAACCAGACTGCTAAGCCACAAAATAATATTTGAAAATTAGAGATAGAGTGATCAATTTATTGCTTGAATTATTCTAAAAATCCTTTTCTGAAGGAACCTAGATAAATTCTTTCTATCTCTCAGTCTCTTGTCCCTCTACCTTTTGCTTGCCTTCAGTAGGATAGGTGAATGGGACTTGACTTATACTTGGGTCAAAATAAACACTCAGAAATATACCCACACAAATGCCTAAATTAATTATTTTAACCATATTTTCATGTATTTTAATTACTGAAACTCACTAGCAGCTGTTACATTTTCCACCCCTGACTTATACTTAAGTCAGTCTAGTTTTCTAGTTTTAGAGGTCCAAAATAGGTACATCAACTTATATTCGGGATGACTTATAGTCAGGTATATGTGGTAAGATTGATGAATATTTTATGTTCAGTTCCTCAATATCCATGTTTTGTTCTATAAAAACATTTTAAAGCAATTTTCCTAAAGTTTAAATCTCATTTTAAGCATTTAAACACAGTTTCTCCTGTTTTTTTTAACCAGAGAACCTAACTAATTGTGCAAATTTGTATGTAGAAGTATAACTGAGTTTCAGTTCATGTAATGGTTTTTTAAAAAAACTAGATAAACTTGGATTAAAATGTATCCAGATGAATTTTGTCCTTATCCCTAATATATGTTGGGCCAGTCTTGCAGTGTTAATGGGATAATAAGAGGAAAGAAACTATTGTTTTAGAGTTCCTGTGTTTGTCTGTCATTTTCAGCAAAATAAATATTGTTTGCTCAAACAATCTGAATAAAGGGTATGTTGAAGTAATGGATTTTGAGCTCACTGATTAATTCCTGGAATTTTTTTTTATTTCTATGGCTTCTCTCTTTCCTTTCATTTTCTAAAGAAAAATATACATGACAATATTACTTGACTTGAATCCTGATTTGATACTTTAAACATCATACCTGCTTCTTTGAGAATATGAACTGAAATACAGCAGTCTTTTTATATTAAATTTAGTAGTTTCATAAACACTAAAAGTGAACTGATAACAAAAAGGAAACATTTGAAAAGTAATAATAGGATTAATATGTGTCTTCATATATTCAGCAATAACTAATATATTGATATTTCATTAGCTTGATGAGTTACAGTACAATGAACAAGTTGTACGGTGGAACACGTTGTAGGGCTTGGCTGAGCCATGTATTTGTTTCTATGTCCTACACTTCAGTAGCAGACGTATTTCCCTGAAAGGAGGAACATTTATTCAGTCTGTTCATTTATAAATATGGCACTGAATATAGAATCTTTGATTAGTTCTGAAGTATAGTTGACTAGATGTAGAGCTGTTTATGTTTGGTACTCATGGGGAAAATCAACAATTTTCCTTCAAATACAATATTTAACCTCAATAAAGCTAAACTTTTTACAGTTATATAGATTTTAGGTAACAGCTGCAACAGCCTGCATTTTATTTTCAAAGCCTGGTGACTGTATCACATGATGAAGAGTTTAAGAAATATATAAAGAAATATCAATGAGAACTTAATTGTGGAACTGTGGGCATGGATACTGTTCCATTTTAGTGAAATTGTGGGTGATTTGAAAAATGGAAGAGACCTGGTTTAAAAAAAGGAAAGAAGACTAATAATTGAAACTTTCCCACTTACCATGATTTTTAAAACAATCTGTTTCACCAGAGCAAAATGAATAATAAATAAATGAAAGTCCACATGGAACATGAGAGAATCTATACGTGAGTAATACTTACATTATGATATATTAGGTAATATTATATAATGGTCAGTATCACATTTAGCAATAGCCAGAGTCAGACAGGGACCAGAGTTTTTCCTCCCAGATTATCTCATCTTGAGTTGGAAATTGTTGCAGAATGATTCATCCTGTGGACTGCTTTTCCTCTAAAGACTTGATAATCATTTGTTCTTTCTCTGACCTCTTAGAAGTAGGATTGGCTATCTTCACCCATGCAATTAGTGGTACGGCAAAAGTGATGTTTGATTCCCAGATTTTTTCAGTGGAAAAGGACACTTCAATGCAATCAGGACTAATTTATAAGGGAAAGCCAAAGCATGCACTTGAAGTTGGCCAAGAATAAATATGTATCTCATCCCAAGATAAGTACTTATTTCTGTCTTCCTGTTTCAACCATTACATAAATTCATTTTCTTTCAAATTTAATAGAGACTATGAATTAAACATGCCTGTAAAACATCTTCCCACTTTGCAAATATTTATTGTGAATATGTTATGTCCTAATGCATATTCAAGAACTTTGTGGCACCTTTGTCTCTTTAGGTAGTAAAAATATTAAAATAACTGTTATCTGATAAACCATGGTCTCATATCCAGCTGTGTTTATTATCATGTCAAAAAATTTCATTTTAAATGTGCTCTACAGGACATGTAAAGGTTGGAAAGAGAGAAGCAGAGAGAGTTTCCTTTAATAATCATTGTTTCATGTTCAACTTCAACATTTTATTTGTTAGGTTTTGCTAATTGAATTCACATTATCAAAGGAAAACATCTGCTAGAAACACACCTGCCAGTCAGTTAAGCAAATAAAGATAACAACATGTTAGTACTTATTACTAAAATGATAAAAGCTTAGCTTACTGGCTTTCTTGTTCTTTGATCTAACCAACAGATGAGGTGAAAAAAAGTTATCTTACTTAGATAAAGAACACAGTGGCGTTGCGTACAGGGTACTGGGGGGCAGGTGGTCCTGGGCGGCGTTTTTTGGGCTATCTGTGTTCTTGGACTACAATTCCCAGAAGCCCTAGTGGGAGTGGGTGCCACCATCCACCAGGAGGCAGCAAATTTGTCTTCAGCCCAGGCGGCTGAAATCCATGCGATGTTACTGAAAGAAAATCCCAAATTTTAGACCTGTCTCTTGGAAGAATCTGTAAGTTTGGTTAACAATGCTTTGGGAATGATCTGTCAAAATTCAACATACATCTCAATAAGCAATTTTATTGTGCATTTGTTTTTTTTGTATTTGTCCAAATGTGGTATTATACAGTAGTTCTCATCAACAACATTTTTCAATCTTTGGTGTCCAGATATTCTCGTACTCCCAATTTGACAAGCCTTCAAGAAGCAAAGGCACTCAATGTCCAAAGAGCAAGTAAACTACATGGAAGTAATTTTGTTTTCTTGCATTTTTTTTATTATACCCAGTGGGAAAAAATCAGAATAACTAGTTGCTTAGCTACATGTAGCCATGTTGTTGTTGTTGTTGTTGTTGTTGTTGTTTTGGATTTTGAGAGAGATAATTCTAAAAGTTATTTTTTCCCAAGCAATGCACCAATATATGCAATTATTTCTTGAGTTCACCAGCCCCTCTGGCTGCAAAACATCCTCTTCCCCATCTGTTGACTAGTCAAGGTCAAGCATGATAGAAATTCCAGATTTATTATGAATGATCTGTGGGAGCTTGTACTGCACCTTATGAGTGATCTGGACAGGTGACAGCACCAGGAGGCAGAAAGTCATTTCTGCTACCGAGCTTTTGAACAACCGGGAGACCCTGGCAGATGTGAAGTCCATTTGCCTGAGAAAAAAGCAAAGACTTAGAAAGTTCCAGAAAAAGCAACATCAGCATCTCAGAGTTCATTTGATAACTAAATGGAAACAGCTAGATAGCCAAGAGAGTCATGCTTTGAGATATTTATTTTGCTAACATAGTCAAGGAGCAACTGCATTACAATGTATCTTTTTCTTCTTCTGTTGGGGCAGTAAATTTGGTCTATTTCCAGGGGCTACGCAGCATAAAGCTAAGATCAAAATAGCTTGTCCCCACCCCATCCACAACCTATTTGAATATATTGGGAAGGCTTTAGGGTGATTTGATGGTGGGGTTTTGAATGGAAGTCTGGCATGGCAGTAAAAAGGCTTCTGGGTTCTGTGAAATGGGGCGGCTCACAGAGGAAACATTTATTTGCCTTTGGAAGGTCTTAAAAGTACCAGTAATGTCCCTTTCTTTTCCACTCTTGCCATTCACAAACACCCCTTATCAGGGTGGGTTGTAAGCAAAAGGACAAACCATTGCATGAAAAGGCAAAGATAAATGGGTAAATTTGGAGTCTTAGAGGAATCTTAAGTCCCTTAACTCTCTGGGACTTTGCAACCAACTGGCTGGCTCACCAACAGGCAGGCAAATAAAGACACACAAACTTCTTTCAGGGATTGACCAGTTAGGGTCCTGACTCTACTGCTGTTTTCAACCACCCAAAACATGGTGGCAAGGGCCTTCCCAAAGAAGCTCTGAGGAGCTGAAGCAAAAAAGCTGCCTAAATCCATGCTTTCTTCCACAGAGAAGAAAACTTATATTCAAAACAGAATGTACCACCTCCTTGGTTGTGAAAACAGATAGAAAGAGGGAAGGCGGAAATGAAAGGAAGGGGGAATGACTGTATGAGCATAGAGTATTGGTGTACATAACATACAGTGGGAACATTGTCTCTTTTTCTGTAGTTTGTACTCTGAAGTCTTTTCTGTTTTTTAAAACTATTTTTTCTCTTGCAACATTATGTCACTTCCCAAAATGTGTAAAAATTGCTGTATTGTACAAAATCAGCACTGTTACTTACAAATAAAATAAAATATATATCTCATACATATGTGATATTCCCTCTGCCCTACCTCCTATTCTGAATGCGATTTGAAATTTTATTTGTGTGTAAGTTTATTTTTTGGGGGAAGGGGAGTCAAATACCACCATTTAACTTTTTTAAAATGGGCAAGGGAAAGATTAACCTTTCTTACTGAACTTTCCAAAGCATAAAGATACATTATTGCAAGTTAACTGAACTCTAAGGAAATCTAAACTTTTGACCCTGCCAGTCAGGACCTAATTAGCTGACACTAAAGAGCAGGGATTCTCAACCTGCAGCTTGCAGACAG
This sequence comes from Furcifer pardalis, assembly GCA_030440675.1. NCBI lineage: Eukaryota > Metazoa > Chordata > Lepidosauria > Squamata > Chamaeleonidae > Furcifer > Furcifer pardalis. The sequence continues at coordinate 136,647,723 of CP126893.1, read as the reverse complement.
GATGCGGCCCATGGCACCATTTCATGTAGCCTCCCACCACCTCCACCACACGAGGAAGTGCCATGTGGTGGAGGAAGGGCAAAATGGCCGTCCAGCCCCTGAAGCTGTCTGAGGGAGCATGACGAGGCCCGTGGCTTAAAAAGGTTGAGAACTCCTGCTCAAGAGGAATTAGTTCCTTCCTAGCCATACAGGCATTTAACAAAATGATAATGTGTCTGGTTGTAAAAATATTATTTTTTAATTTTAAAAATATAAAGATCAAATATTCAGAAACTCACTCATTTAAGCTGAGAATTTATTATTATTTGCTTTACAGCAGCACATAGTCCTATCTGATGTTAGCAGAGATATGGTGCCTATTCCACCCATCTTATCACAATACAATTGTTTGGTAATTATGGTATTATGTGCCTTCAGGTCAGTTCTGATGTATGGTGACTATATGAGTTAATGACCTCCAAAATTTTCTATCATTAATTTCTCTGCTCAAATTTTGCAAACCACCATTATCTCTTGTTAGGTTCTCTTTTCCTACACCACCTCCTCCTACTGATATTGTCTTATCCACTAAGTTTGGCCAGGTCTTGCAAACTAATAGCTACAACTTTTTTTATTGAGTAAACCCACCTCATGTTAGGTCTTCTTTTCCTACTGTCCAGCAATATTATCTTTTCTGCTCAGTTCTTTATTTTCATTATACAGTTGTACCTCATTAAAGAGCATAATGTGTTCCACAAGATTGCTCTTTAAGCAAGTTTGCTCTTTACGTGAAACACCATTGTAAGTGACCAATTGTGACCAATTGTGACCAATTGTAAGTGACCAATTAAGGGGAAGCGTATCTCCGCGGGGTCTCCCCGGCCTTGTAGCGGCTCGCTACGAGGCCAGGGAGACCCGGGTGAGGGGAGGCGAATCTCCGCGGGGTCTCCCTGGCCTCATAGCGCCTCGATACAAGGCCAGGGAGACCCGGGCAAGGAGAGGCGCCACTCTGCGGGGTCTCCCCAGCCTCGTAGTGGCTGTATTACTGTAATTGATTTTTCTCTTCCCCACCCCATCATTCTCCCATGTCTTTCTTCTATATTGTCTGGATCTCTCTTTTGTGTTCTGATCAGACCTTGGACTGCTAAAATGAAGCTACTTTCTTTGCTTTATCGTAGCCAAACACAAGTCCTTATCGGTGCATGTCTGGCAGCAATCGGTAGACTAGTAAATGGGCTGGACTTTGTGTCTCTCCACATCCACACTGTGTGTTGTTGTCTGCCAGCAGTCCCCACTTGAACATGTTGGTCTTGCATTTAGGGACTCCAACCCTCAGCCTATTCAGAACCCTCCAGGAGATTGAGATCTTCAGCTATATTCTCCTTTAATGATGTTCCTTTCCCAGTGAGCTCCTTGCTCCATCTTCTAATTTGGTTTTGCTCTTGAGAATACAGCAATGTCAACTTCTTTTGCATGTGTGGATGTGTCCCATACTGGAGCAGCATACTTTGCTGCAGAGATGCTCAGGGCCAAAGCTGATATGTGCAGTGTGGCCGTCGGGGGCTCTCCTGGCGGGCGGCCCGCGTGCGCGCGGATGCTGCTCGCCTCCGCCCGCCCAGCCACCCACCCAACTTGCCGTGAGACGGGCCACTCATCGGGGGTGGGTGGCGCCGTGGCGGGGAGCCCCTGGGGGCTGGCTGGGCAGGAGGAGGTGGGCAGCATGCGCGCGCACGCGGGCCGCCCGCCAGGAGAGCCCCTGCCCGCCAGGAGAGCCCCCGACCGACAGCCAGCCCAGCGGGCGTGCCCCTCCTTGAATTGTCCGCCTTAAAAAAAAACACTTTTTCTCCTCCTCGCCAGCAAAAGGGTGGGGAGGGGACATTTTGCCGCCCCCTGAAAGCCGCTGCCAGGGGCAACAGGCGGCGGAGAGCCCCCGACGGCCAGCCGGGCGGGTGAGCGGACGGAGGTGCGAGCGGACGGAGGTGTGTGGTGGGCGAGCGGACGGAGGTGTGTGGTGCGCGCACCGCTAGTCAGCAGGGGGCCAGCTTCTACCTGGGTTGGGGGGCGGCGGCAGCGGCGAGCTGGGGGGGGGCGGCGGCGGCGGCGGCGGCGAGTTTGTTCTTCGCCCCAGGCGGCTGAAGACTGCGCGACGCCACTGACAACATATTCATAGAACGTTTGGTCTATACAGCTTTTCTTCCTCAGGTTGATTAACGAAAGGAAAGTTTTTGAAAACTCGAATATCACTTTCTAGGCTATGTTGTGCAGAGCAGGCATGACAACATTAGTTTACCTGAAAAACAAAAGGGTGTGTCTGTTTCTCTATTGAATATGTTGCCCTTGCTCACATCTCTGCTTTACCATCTCATTATGTGTGAAACAGCCATTCATATATTTTGGCACAGAAGGAATGCAGCCATAACTCAGCTATCCTTCCTTTTGTTCCCTCCCAGCAACCATAGTATAAATCATGTTTTAGTCTTCTGGAATTGTATTTGTTGTTGTTTAGTCGCACAGTCGACTCCGACCCTATGCGACCCCATGGACCACTGCCCGCCAGGCACTTCTGTCCTCCACCATCCTCCTCAACTCGCTCAGTTCTGTGCCCATTGTCTCTACAATACCATTTAACCATCTTATTTTTTGCCGCCCCCTTTTTCTTTTGCCCTCCACCTTTCCCAACATCAAGGCTTTCTCAAGTGAATCCTCTCTTCTCATTTGATGTCCAAAGTACCTTAGCTTCATCTTTACAATTTGACCTTCTAAGGAGCAGTCAGGGTTGATTTCTTCTAAGATTGACCTATTTGTTCTCCTCACTGTCCAGGGGACTCTCAAAACTCTCCTCCAACACCACATGTCAAAGGCATCTATTCTTCTGTGCTCAGCTTTCCTAATGGTCCAGCTCTCACAACCATACATTGCCACAGGGAATACCATTGCTTTGATTATGTGAATCTTTGTTTGCAATGTGATGTCTCTACTTTTCACTATGCTCCCCAGGTTTCTCATCGCTTGCCTCCCAAGAATCAGTCGCCTTTTTATTTCATGGCTCCAATCACCATCTGCCTTGAGTTTTGATCCTAAGAAAGTAAAATCTGTCACTGCTTCTACTTCTTCCCCATCTATTTTCCAGGGACTGATAGGGCCTGTTGCCATGATCTTGGTTTTCTTTATATTGAGTCTCAAGCCAGCTTTTTCACTTTCTTCTTTCAACTTAATCAGGAGTTTCTTTAGGTCCTCCTCACTTTCTGCCATTAGGGTGTTATCATCTGCATATCTCAAATTGTTGATGTTTCTCCCAGCAATTTTGATCCCAAATTGTTATTCCTCCATCCCTGCATTGCACATTATGTGCTCTGTGTATAAGTTGAATATGCAGGGTGACAAAATGCAACCTTGTCTTACTCCTTTTCCTATTCCAAACCACTCTGTCATTCCGTATTCTGTCCTAACTGTTGCTTCTTGATTCATGTACAGGTTTCTCATGAAGCATATAAGGTGTTCTGGTATTCCCATCTCTTTAATTACTTGCCACATTTTGTTGTGGCCTACACAGTCAAAGGCCTTAGTGTAGTCAATGAAACAGAAATATACTTGTTTCTGATATTCCTTTGTTTTTTTCACGATCCACCGTATGTTGGCAATGTGGTCTCTAGTCCCCCTGCCTCTTCTGAACCCCGCCTGCACTTCTGGTAATTCTTTCTCCACATGCTGTTGCAGTCTGTCCTGTATTATCTTGAGCATCACCTTGCTAGTGTGTGGGATGAGCGCAATTGTTCAATAATTTGAACATTCTTTGGCATTTCCCTTTTTGGGGATTGGAACATATACTGATTTTTTCCAATCTTGCGGCCATTGTTGTGTTTTCCAAATCTGCTGGCATATAGAATGTAATAATTTGATTCCATCATCTTTTAGGGCTTTGAAATTGTATAGCACTGGTTAATTTTTCATGAAGGAATTTCCTGTTAGAATTTGTGTGCAGTATATTTATAGTTAAACTCCCATTTTAAAAGCCAAAGAAAAAGATATCGAGGTGAATCAGTCAAGATGGTCTACATTCACATTTATTTATTTATTTAGTTTTATTTATTTATATTTGTTTATCGCCCTCCTCCCAAAAGGGACCCAGGGCAATTTACAACAATTATAAAACCATTTAAAAGATTAAAAAACTTTAAAAACTTAGTATTAGAGAATAGTACCATTCACAAAGAAACATTGAGCAAAGGAAAATCCAAGAACCTGACTTCTTTTTCATCAGATAACCACTCCTCACATAAACACAAAGGAATTGTCATGGCTGTTTTTCAACAAGTGTGAATGGTAGTGAGCGCAAGGGAAATATTCTGTAGATGATCTTGACTGATACAAGGTAGGAATATCTCCCAAAGGACACATGATGGGTCTCGCATCTATCTGGATAGCCTTATTTGGGGGCAAACTGAATAAAGAGGTCAATGATATTGGTAGTCTGGCTGGACAACCCACTACGGTAATGGAGTAGACCATACAGCCAGAGACACAACACCAAATGTTGGGCAGTGGTATATAACCTGATCCCTAAATGGTAAAATGGTTGTGAGTGGATGAGCCCCTTTAGGTGGGGTGATGATCCCCTTCAGTGAGGAAATGCCACTGGAAACCATCATATTGGGCCCAATGGCAAAATGAATGGAGGAGGAACTCTGATTCTCAATGCTCATGAAAGTGGATGAGGCCATGCAAGATGGACTGGCTGTGAAGGCACACCTCGGTCATATCACCAAGGCTGTGGCAGTCCATTGCAGTCCTGGTGTTAAATTCTGCATGTCTCATTTCATATGTGCCATAGTGTGTGGGTCAATTTATGGTAAGCTGGGCTCCACCGTAAAAAAAATTCACACCAATGACATTTTTCCTGCTTCAGGAAAAAATGCATTCTCGGGTACGAATTGCCACCGACAATATTCATGCTCGAGACATTATGTACATAGTGCAACCTACAGCATGGGGAAAAATACTTGTTGACTTAATGTTGCCATTAAGGAGATTTCTTTTGTTGCAGATTGAGAATCTTCAAAATGCTGTCTGATCACATCAGGGCATGCTGTCTCAACAATAAAGGAGGGATTGTCAAAATTGGGTCACATTCCTAATTGCAATTATTTATTTCTCTCAATAGTGAATGAGGTGTTCATGACAATTTTTAAATGTAATTCTAGTTATTTTTCCTTTATTGCACTTGGTTTTATGTGCAAAATTCTATCATATCAATGTCTGCAATTGCAATTAAAGTAGGCAGCTCAGTCATAAACCAGTGAATAAACCAATTTTTTGCCTTCTAAATTGATTTTAAACAGCTTGACATATTTTCAGCTCCATTCAGCTTGCTACCTTTTTGCATACATGTTCATTTTAATAACTCATTCTTCCCTTAACTTGCCAATTTTTTCAATGTTGTTTTTTAATCTCCAGAACACAGAATCAATCTCATTATATTCTCAAACATGGTACTTTTACCCACTGGTCCTCTCACTGAGCAAATAAATCAATGAGTATTTAACTAGCAAAACAGAATCTTTCTTCCAGGCTTGGCAAAATTTAGGGAAGGTTACATCTATATATTAAAATCTGACCTCTCCATGCAGAGACTATTTGGTGTTAATTCACATTGTTTGATCCTCTGATCTTACATTATATTAAATACAAAATAATTCCTCTTATACAAAAAATTAACTGGGAAATAATCTTTGAAATAGTACACCAATGAAAGAACAAATTGGTGTGGAAGAAATACATCATGTTTAATCACATATTTTACATGTAGGTTTGATGTGTTATGTACATACACACAAATGGTTCTTCACTGTGAGCAGGTTCTGGGTGTTTACACAACTGTATGCATCCTTTTTCACACTCATTAACACTATGTGGTTTACAAGGGGTGTCAGTGAGTACATCGCATAATAAAGTATATCAAGAAGGTAAAAATCCTGCATCCACTTCTCTATTCCCCAAATTTATGTGGGTGACCACCTCAACTACCTTCATATAATAGTGTAACCTGCTGACTGGTTGCTATGTCAGAAGTGCCAGCATCTGACACAACAGGATAAAGTTAATTTGATTCAGTTTAGCACTATATTCATGTATTTAACCTACATATGGAAGGTATGAATAAAGAGGACTTTGGGTCAACTATAACCATGGTTAAACATCCACAACTTCAAATTGTTCAGGAATGTCTTCTCTGCAGGCCAGATGCAGTGGCTAGGGGGGTTCCGTTTAGCATTTTCAGCCTCAGATGTCATCTCTGATCTGCAATCGTTGAAAAGTGATATTATTTAAAATCAAGGAAATTGCTGCAAAAATGAGTTATGATTTGCAATCTGGGAAGCTGAGGACCTGAGATACCATTTGAATCCTGGAAACCTATTACAGGAAACTGACATCTGCTTTACATCTCAACAAGCCATTGCTTGGACTTACAGTTGAGTATGTATGCACAGAATTGAGCTATACTTTAAATGCTTGGTTTTATCCTTCAAACTTTTCTTTAGTTCTATCTTATATACTGTAACCATTGCTACAATACACCCTTGAGACTCTTCCCAGAATTTAGACTCTGGTTCAAAACTTCCCACTTCCAGTTACATCATGGTTAGTGACATTTCTATTGTACCATGACCAACTATTTGAGAATGCAAATTAGCTCCGACCTCAGCAAGTAGTATATTTAAAATAAATTGATCTCACTTAGCAAGTCAAGGATAGTTTTACTACCAATTTGTAGCACCGAGTATGGTCTCGTTACAGATATGTATCTCAGGTTGACCTGTACATGTGAAGCATGCTTTCCTGGTAACGTGTCCAATTCACAACAGATTAAGAACTGTTGTTTCACTTCTGTGACATTCAAACTTTGTATGTCTAACCAAATTGATGGGAAAGAGTTTAGTTCTCTTATGATGTATGAGACATGAAATGAATTTCATGCACAATTACAATCCCACCACTCTCTGATTTGTCATAATTTATAAGCCATTTCCAGAAGCTGTGTGGTAATTGCCCTATAATACTGTCATGGAAAAAAGCTCATTGGGGAAAACAAAAAAAAGTTTAAGTAATGTCATATTAGACATATCAGCCCCTAAACTCTTTTTATAGTTAACATATAACAGCCTTTCTACTTTAACAATGAATTAGGTGCATCTACTACTGATGCTTCACACATTAAAAGTACCATAAAGAGCATGCAAAAGTCTATTAACTTGATCAGAAGTGTCTATATCTGGGAGTAGAAAGAATCTTATAAGACTGCCCTTTTGGGTGCTGAGCAAAGCAATTTCTCCATTCATTCAAGCAGTCACAGAGGCTCAGTGGGAGGTTCATGGAAAGGGCTTTATGAATCTCATGTTTAATTCCAATTCTAGAGGATGAATGAGAAGTATCTGGCTGGACTTAATTCTTTACTAACTTATTTTATATGCCAAATCATACTGGAGATAAATTTTACTCATTGTCTATATTTTAATGACACTGGAGAATCTCTTGGAATTTAATATTGTTGTTAATAATATAGGCCCTCATTTTCTTCATCTAGGCTTTTAGTTGCTGTGGGAAAGGCATTAAAAGTGGAAAGAAATAGCCACCAGGAATGAGATTACAACAACACAATACATTTTAAAGCCCTTGTTAGTTCTTTTTATGTTTATATTCCTTTCAAGTAGGAAGCCTTGAAGAAAGCTCTCAGATAGAACTGCCATAAATGGTTTATATACTGCATTGTTTTTGAATTTTAATCTTACTATCATGGGTACTAGTCAACAAGTCCTATTTTCTGAGGTGATAACAGAAATAAAATATTGCATTACTGCCTGTTTGGCATGACAAGGCACAGAGTATCCATTGTGCTGTCAAGAATCATGGCTGCAGTAAGTGAAGTTGAGCTTGTCTTTGGATTTCTCCTTGAGGAAGTATCATTTTGTCACTGTAGTTTCCAGTTAAAAAACACACATATTTGAAAAATTCCACCGTAAAAGGAATACATTCCTTTGGTCTTTCTTTTGGGCAAAATTTGCACTTCAGAGGGAGGTGACAGGACAATCTTGATATACCTGTACCTTAATCACATTTTATTGGGTCACAAAAATACAGTTAATAGGTTGAGCCACAAATTTCATTTAGGGATGCTGGGTTGTATAGTTCTCCTCTTATTTTTCTTATGAAGACCTAGCAGCTGGCTATGTTTTGGAAAGGCAACTATCTCACATGATGATCAGCAATGGTCACGTAAATTCCAACTTATGGTAACCCAGAGTTTTCTACGTTTATAGGGGTGGTTTTTGTCATTTCTTTCTTTTGAGAACACTTTAGGACTGTGCAGCCAGTCTGATACATGCTGGGTGACTCTTCTCCTATAAGGCTGAGTCGTCATTCAGCGAGGAGTCCACACATTGGTAGAGATCTCTGTGACAACATTCTGCACATGCAAATGGACTTCAGAAATCAAGTCTATGTGTATGTAGTTTTTTTAGCTATTAGGATATCATGTCACTCACTGGCTAGGCAGACCATGATGTATGCCCTCTGCTTTCACCTTGCCCAAGGGATCTGACAAATGATGCTTTGGTGACCAATTGAACTTTAATTCCATAACCAGGTAGTCAATTCTCTCTTTCAGATGTGCTATTATATAAAATTGCATATCTGCATATACAGTAAAGACTCATGGTTACAATGGAGATCTGTTCCAACAGTCTCCATCATAATCCAAAACAAACATAACCCAAAGCACGTTTTCCCATAGGAATGCATTGAAAATAAAAAGTCCTGACTGGAACAAAAATAATATTTTTTAAAAAATAATAAACAAATAAACAAATGTCAGGTGCAATTGTTCCCCACCCCCATAAAAGCAACAGAACAATCTTCCTACCTTTTCCATGCCATTTGGGGACCTCATACAATGATGCCAATGGCAGCTCCATATCAGTAAGCACTGCATTGTGACTTCGGGTGAAGAGGGTGGTGGCTATTTTGAATCCTAAAATGCTGGCAGTGGCCATTTTGATTTCCAAAATGCTTGCCAAGATTTCTGGGAGATGTAGTTCTGAACTCTAAAATGGCCACTACAACTTTTTCATAATTGAAAATGGCCACCACCCCTCCACCTGAAGTCACAATGCAGTGCTTACTGCTGTGAAGGTGCCACAGCCACTACCACTGCTGGATAAGGTCCCCAAATGCTGTGGAAAAGGTAGGGAGATTGCTACCATCTTTGAGTTTAAAATATTGCACAATTTTTGGCTGTAAACCGAAAATCAGTCATAATCTGGGGAATTTATTTATCTATTATTTATTTAATTAATTTTCTATACTGCCCTCCATGGCAAATGTAACCAAGGGCAGTTGTATGCCAGGGTAACATAATGTACCTTGTTCGTTTTGCTTTAAGAACACTGAATGTATGCTGCGACAGCTTGACTGCATTAGCTTGTTAGCTCTTGTACATTGTGTTTAAAAGCAAGGCTTTAGCCACCCTTTTGGAGATGTTGCATTTGGAGGACATCATTCTAGACGTTGGCACAGAAAAATGCAGTCTGCTGTTGGGCTGTCTGAAAGTCCAACTGCTTGAAGGCTGCTGGCACCTTCAGTGGAACACCGCCAGTAAGCAAAGGCCTATAAGCTAAACTTTGGACATTAGTTGCCTCTCAAGCTTACTTGAGATACTGTCTTTGTTTTACTTGCCTATCAAACTATGCATACTTGAACTGTAAATATCTGATACCGAACTGACCAGTAACAAAGGAGAAATTATCCTGTTTGCTTTTGTGACTTTGTTGTAAATACCTTTATGAAACCTTGAACTTTATTTTGCACTTCCAGGAAAAAAAATGTGTCCTCAACTGTGTTGTTGTTGTTGTTGTTCTCCTACTGTAAGATGGATCTAATCCTTGTTCTCCTGATTTAGGATGTGAAAACAGTAAATGATGATACTGTGTTTCACCTAAACTATTCTCCAACTTCTTTACTCAACATTTTGCCCTCTTCCATCCATTTATTTTTCTGTTCATGTTACCTTGAAAAGATCATCCATAATGGTATACAATCTGGCTATCTCTCATATATATTATCAGATCTGATGCCAGTAAAAATCTGCATGTGACCTTCTGCACTAGGTCTGTTAAATGGGCATCAGCAAATGACAAGGGCCTCAACATTTAGCCCTGAATACTTCTGCAGTTTCCCTTCTTTATGTGGGTCAAAAACAACAGGATACCTGTGTTTATGTGTACTGAAGAGTGCTTGTCAATTCAGTTGTTCAGAAACTTCAGTTTAGAGCCTAAAACACCCTGATCTCTTGCTATAAGGCCCAGTATGGTTGCAAACCCCCTCTTCTTTCTTTTAGAGAGACCTATATTTCTAACTTGAAAAGTTTTAATTCTTTTCATCAAAGTCAATGGCTCATCTCCTCATACACTCTGTGTTATAAAGGCAAAGTAGTTTTGATCCCTGATCTTATATATCTAATCTTGCCATAAAATGCAATTGTGTTTCCAGAAAGTCTCTTAAGCTTCTTGTCCTTCTATACTGAATAGATAATCTACTCTGAAACAGGTTTTTTTTCCTGGATCCCATCTACATTTATATTTAGGAAAGAAAAGAAAATTCAGTAGACACATTAGTAATAGCAATATAAGTTACACTCACTCATAGTACTTAAATCATTCTCTGGGAGGTTCACAGGCAATTAGCATTTTATTGATAACATTCTGGATACTCATTTTACTAGCCTCAGAAGGATGAAATGCTGAGTCAACCTTAATCCCTGTCAGGATCAAACCAGTGGTGGCCTCTAAAAAAATTTACTACCACACTGTGAGCATGGTATGGTGGACGTGGCCAGGAGGGAAGCCCTGTGTTGCACCCAAACTAGGACTACTTTATTTCAAAACTTGGATGGGCGGGGCCAGCCAGAATTTCTGCTTCCGGTTCTGGTGAACTGGCGCGAACCTGCTGACCCCCACCACTGGATCAAACTAAAATTGTGAGCAGAGTTTTGGCTGTACTGCAGCTTAGCCACTGCATCTTGAGAGCTCCCTAGCAAAGGTTAGCCTTCTACTGCCAGTTGAATCAGTATCACCTATAGCTAACACATAGGCATGTGTAAGCTCATGGGAATCCATGCATTTCTTTACCTAAAAAATGGAAATTGGAGCCCTAATAATATATGGCATAATGGTAGTTAATGTTATCAACCAACATGTGTAAAATCGATGCTTTTAATTGTACATTGCAGTGCCCTAAATCCAATTTAGTACCAGTTGATGCCTATCAGAGTAAGTCTTCCCCTATCTTCCAACACAGATAGATTTCAATAACATTTCACTTTCTCTAGCATGAAGGAGCTATATAAGACACATTAGATTTTACATGAGACCTGTCATACTACTTTATTTCTTTTGAAGATCAGATAATGTTTTATTTATGTACATCTATTATTTGTCTCTTTTTTTAAAATGTGAGTTTCTTGCTCCCACAAACAGCTGCAGGGGAGGGAGAAATCAGAAGGTAAATCTTTAACATGCCCACAGGGAAAACCTCTGTGTAACAATTTTCTACTTATTATGCTGGCAGTAAATCAGGTTTGGAGAACATTCAGACATCCAGATGTTTTACTTTGCATTTCATACACTGCCATTGTTGGTTGGTATGACAGGTAGGCTAAATACTTGGAAGGCCAAAGTTCCCATTCTTGTATGAAACCCTGGCCTGCACTAAAATATAATTACAGTACAATATAAGTATTGTTCTGCAGTGTGTATCCAGAAAGGAAAACAGAAATATAAAAAAGCATGTTCTCAAAAACACTTCTCCTGCTACTTCCTTTATCACCTTTCCACATTGTTCTCTATGTTGTCAGTGCCTTTCTATTAATATCTTATCTGTCATCCTGGGGCTTATATTATGGATGTTTGTGTCTGTGCAGCTACTGAAATGGCTGCCATAACAAACAAAGATGGGATTGCTTATTCCAGTTCACCAGCTGACAAAAGATCCAAAACAGGGTGTTTTCTTTTTCATATCTAAGCCTCCATTCACACTTCCAATATTCACCATAGAAGAATCAAATGTGATTATTTGTTATCTATCCCCTCAGAAATTTTTAGGATGGGAAAAGAAGATCTAAAAGCATCTGATAAAGGACACCTCTTTAAAAAAAGGACACCTCAAAAAACTGTCAGCTTCTGTTAACTGTTCTGCTACATTTCTGTCAGAAGAGTTTGGTGCGAAATAAACAAATTGATTTCTTTCTTTCCCCTCTACTTGACAAATATATGCAGGATTTTATGTTCCTGTCAAGAACTCCGAGTCTTCCCTTTGTGCCACAAAAGAGAAGAAAGTGACAGTGCAAAGGAAGACCAATGGCAGTGAGCAGAATACAGATGATGAATCAGTTAGTAAAATCATACTGCAGTGTATCGCTAGACACAAATCTTTCTCTCTCCACATTGAAAGGATGTTTGCTTCTGCAAACATGGCCATACATCTCTTTATTGTGACAAAATAGAGCTTATGGATAACTTTATAGTCCCTAGCTTGTATATTAAGAGAAGAAAAAGTTATCAGAGAAGTATTTAAGCTGCATCTGCCTGAAGAAGTGGTTTTGGTAGTGTAGTTTCATTAACGGTCTCATGCTGTATATCAAAAGAAAACCCTCTGGCAATAGAAGTTGAATTAAATGTGGACATGATCCAACAGATCAGCCCCACTAAACAGAGGACAGCTTGTTATTACATATGGCAGCTCTTCAGGAACTCAACAAACCTTCTGTTTTTTATGCTTGCCTGAAGTTACAAAACCGAGGGAGAGAGTATGAATGCATCTAGCAAACAGCAATACATAGCTAGGTAGGCTAAATTTGACTTGATCCATCAGATGTTGTTCTGGCCTTCCCTGAAAAATTGCAATTGTATTGTAAAAAGAGAAATTGTGTCTTCCCCCCTCCCCCTCCCCATCAGACAAGCTGGGAATAAGAGATAGATGTAGATATTGGAGTATGGCTTTATATACAGCTTTATTAACATTTAAACTATTAAACCACTCATTCCTGCAGTGGGGTCTAATGTAGGGTGGATGCCTGGACCTGGAGCAAGGAGAATCTGCCTACCCCTTCACCTTCACCTTCACCTTCACCTTCACCTTCACCTTCACAGGCAAGACTCAAAGCCTCAGCACTGTGCTGTCCAAGAGACAACCTGTTTCTAGCTAGCTCCTGGGTGATTCTGGTGGGTCATCAGCTGCCTGGTTCTCATGACCTTAGGGGGGCACCAATCCCAGACACTGAATCTTGGAATCTCTATAGCCCAGGTATTGGGCACATTCAAACCTCCCTAAGTCCCCAGGAACTCACCATTACTGCTTTTTCTTCTGCACAACTTGCTAGTGAGATCTATTTACACACAACCTCACATTAATTAGACCTATAAGTCCTGTGGGCAATCACTATGGGACAAGCAAAAATTCCTGCAACCTTTGCTCAGTATGGCAAGTCGGAAACCAGGCCAAAATTCCCATCTGTCCCCAAAGTATTCAGCTGGTTTCATACTGAAATCATAGAGTGGGTGGGTGGGCTGTTTGTGCATCAAAATTGATGCTGACTCAAGGAAGGCTCTGTATCCTTCTCCCAGTCAGCCAAATGACAAGGGCCTCTTGATGCTGCCCCATGGTCTGAAGCTATTCCAAGTCACAAAGAGGAGGGGCTCTTCCAAGTCATGAGGAGGAGCCCCCTCACCACTGTAGCCCCACACTGTGCAGAGGCAAATCTTACTACAGAACTTAGTAGGGTTAATCCATGGTGGTGCCTTCAAAATATTCACCCCAAAAGGAGAAGGAAAACCAGTCAAATCTCAAGAGAATTTGAAGAGATGAAAACAGATTTATGTAATTCTAGCTTTGTCTAGCTGAGCCTGTTATAAGAGCAATGCACATTAGTGACAAAGAGTCAGATACAAGGATATTAGAATCATAATCTCAGTGTGACATGATGGCACGTAGCAACAAGAAGACGAACATGAAGTTTAAAGAAGTAAGGAACCCACTTGAGTTAAGTTCACTTTTCTTTTCTTTTCTCTTCTGTCCCCTCCCACTGCTTCCCAGGACTCAGTCAGGTTTGGGCAAATATTGGCATAGAAACTTGAAAAGGTCTCATTTCTATCCACTGTTTCAGCTTATTCAATATGAATGACCCTTGGAATCTAGAAAGAAAACCTAAAGTTACAAATAAAAGGTGAGTCCCAAATTCCATTTGGTCCTGGACCATCCCAATAATATTTTCTACGTGTACCAAAGAGGTGAGAAGTCTGATTATATGAAGTTAAGAATTTTAAACAGCTGAAGTGATACTAGGAATACCAAGTGGATAAAAGCCAACAGATTATCACTTCATGAAACCCTTAGTATTCTGTCTTCCACAGCTTCTTCTCCTTCATCTTGCTCTGTTTGTCACTCCACAGTGCAATGGTTGGTACTGCAGGAGCCCCATAGTTGCCACCTAGACTTTCATAGCATCTGCCTCAACCTATCTGGAAAATGTCACCTATTTATCATGCTCACTTCCAGGATTGTGTTGCTGTTTTTCTTACTGTAATTCATGCTCCACAATTCGATTTTGTTCTCAACTAGCTGTGGTGGCAATAAATTCACTGCTGTTACTTGGGATTGAAACTTAAAATCTAAAAAAATTGAACTGCTAATATATTACAAGTACTGTAAGTACTAAATCTGTTAAGCGGAGGCTGACAGATCATGTTAAAACATGTGCCCTTAAGCCTACTGGAGCACCACAAGCCACCTGTGATACACGATGTCATTATAGATCCATGAGTTGTGCAATTTGTCAGAGTATAAAGAGGGTTATTTCCTTATTTTCCCCCATTCTATATGTTTTGTGCATCTGTGTGCACCCAAGGTGATGCCTACCACTAGACAAGAAACTCCCCTAAAGTCTTACATAAAAATGCACTGAATGAGACTGAAGTAGGTCCTCAAGAGGGGGGGCAGTACTTACCTTTGAGCAAATATGCATTAGGTACTGTAGAAGATGTCAAAATGACCTGTGTTTTATCTGAAAAGAAACTAAGAGACAATAACAGATTGCAGAGATTGTTCCATTCATCTTTTACTTACATTCATCCATTTTTTAATCGAGCAACAGCTCTGTCTGTCACCCTCTAAAAGAGGGTGAGCGTTATGAAGGCCACATGCTGTCTACCAAAGGACCAAGTCTACTCCCTTGTTTCTATATTATAGGTCACTAACTGAGCCTTCAGAGGTATCCAGAGAATATGATTGTTCATTTTAAAGTAGGGACGTACATTAGGTTTTGGAAACACTTAGAATTTATTAAATAATGTTATATTCTAATAGTTCTGAATATACCCACATTCACATTTCAAAATATCTGCATTTATTTATTTAATTGTTTAATTAATTAATTAATTAATTAATTTTTATATTCCCCCATCTGACTTAATTGTCACTCTGAGTAGTGAGTACAAACAAAAACAAATACAAAATAGTAATAATACAAAAATCAATAATAATGTCTAATATTCAGAGTTCCATTTACTCCTGTGGACTAAACAAAACAAAAGGCTATGTTGGACTTGATGGCTTCATAGGTTTCTTCCAAATCAACTATTCTATGATTCTATGGTGATTTAAGACCATGGTATCTTTCACTTTGGACCTCCTAGGGATGTAAAGAACAGGTGCTAAATTTAGGCCATCTTCACACAAAAGGACCCCTTAACAATGAATTAAAGTATTAGAGTCAGACTAACACAAGGAAATCCTTCCTCTTCTATTGTTGCCAAGGTCTTTGCCCTTTGCTGAAATGATTTCTCTTTGAGAAACAAAGCACATGTGTACACTGCCATATATTGTTTATTTTAATCTACTGTAATGCACTAGTAAAAGTAAAGATTTCCCTTACTTGAAAGCCAGTCATATCTGATTCAAGGGTTCAGTGCTCATCTCTGTTTCAAAGCCGAAGAGCCAGCACTGTCTGCTTCTACAGACATTTCTGTGGTCATGTGGCAGGCATGACTAGACACCATAGCACACTGAACGCTGTTTACCTTTCTACCAAAATAGTCCCTATTTATCTACTTGCAATGTCTTGCTTATGAACTGCTAGGTTGGCGGGAGCTGGGACAAAGACAGCAGCTCATTCCATCCTACAGTACTCGGGAATTGAGCTGCTGACTTCCCACCTTCCAGTCAGAGTCTTATCCACTTGAGCCACTGCAATGCACTATACATGGACTATCTTTCAATTTATTTATTTTCATTTAATCTACTTATATCCCACCCTGTTTGGAAATTGAATCTGGGTCAAAATGCTGCAGCCAGCCAAAATGTTGACTGGGACCAATTCTAACAAGCATGTAACCTTCCTCTTACTACTGCACTAAATGTCAGTCTGTGTCCAGGACCAGATCAAAATACTCGTTAAGACTTATAACATTTTATATGATTTAGATCCAGGCCACCTTAAGGATCATACATCTGCACATTAGAGCCTCCCTGTGTTGTTACTTCTTCATTTGGAGCCCATTTCTGAGTCTCTCCAACTTTATAGCATGTGTGGTGTATACACAAGAGAGGACTTTTCTGGCTTCTCTCTGGTGTTCTTTCACAATCAGCAAAGACCTGTCTCTTCACTCAGGCAATTAAGAATCACATTAGATTATAGGAAAAAATGATTATAATGGTGGATGCTGTAGTAAATGCTTCTAGTATGTTTTAAAACATAGCAACATCAATAGCAATTACAGTTATATACTGCCCCATAGCACTTAGTGCACTCTCTGGACAGTTCACAGAATAATTAGCATTTTGCCCCAACATGTTGGGTATTCATTTTACTGACATCAGTAGGATGGAAGGGTGAGTCAGCCTTGATCCCCATCAGGATCAAACTCACAGAAGTTTAACCACTGCACCATCAGGGCTCTGATTTTCACATTTCAAGATAGTTTTTCAAATACTACAATTTACATTTTTAATATATTTTAATATACCTGTATGTTTTACATTTTAATATATTTTAAATTTTATAAAATTAAATGTAGTCTAATATTCAACATACAGTTGTTTAGGCACCCCTGGTCTAGGGCCTACAATACTCATGGATACATTTCTATCTTCTTGGTTCTATGTAATGGCACCATCCTCATTAAAGATATGCTGTAGGAGGCTGATGGTGTGATTAGGGTCCTGGTTGGCTTTCATAGACAATTCCTACCATTATGATTTGCAGTGAGATCATGAATATAAGAAATCCTTGTATGTCATGTCCTTCTACGCAAGAATGAGATGTCATGATTCTATCATTAGGAGAATTATTTTTTCCACATGTTCATAATGACACAGCAGTACAATGGTGGCTACATTGTGGTCTTGATGTATGGGCTTTTAAAAAGAATTCAAAGTATCAGATGTGTTGCTTGCATCTTCTTCAATAATTCATTCCTCCATTTCATTTCATTTATAGTTTGCTTCTTTCTCAATGCAGGAACCCTAACGGCTTAGCAAATGATCTTAAAAACCAATACAACTGTTGTATTTTATCTTTAATTTCCCTTTTCTGTTTTTCATAGTTCAATTTCTTAAGATAATCAAATTTATTTGAAATATTTATCCCCACGTATTTCAAACTATCTCTAACCTGTATTTTATATTTTATTTTTTCCTGTTCTTTATTTATATTACTCAGTATCATCTCAGATTTGTCCCAGTTTATTTTTTAACCTGTCATTTCCTCAAATTCTTTTAAATGTACTTGTATCATTTCTAATACCTTCATTGCATGTTTCATGATTACTAAAGTGCCATCTGCATATAAACTTATCTTATTACCTTCTATTCCCTCAATGTTTTAATCTTCTCCTATGGCATTTGCTAGCAGTTCCATTGCCATAATAAACAATATTGGTGATAATGGACAACCCTGCCTTGTTCCAGCTTCTAACTT
The DNA here is from genome assembly GCA_030440675.1 of Furcifer pardalis. Lineage (NCBI taxonomy): Eukaryota > Metazoa > Chordata > Lepidosauria > Squamata > Chamaeleonidae > Furcifer > Furcifer pardalis. Next base: position 136,629,722 of record CP126893.1, on the reverse strand, counting down.
TATATCCTCTGTAAAAACTTTATTCACATGACATTGGCAGAACCTTGTTGATATAGTTGTTCTATCGTGCTTCTAAACTTATTCCCAAACCCAAAACTTTTTATTATCTCATTAATTGTTTCTCATTGAAGTGAATCAAATGCCTTAAATATATCTAATGGTAAAAATCCCACTTTCTCTTTATTTTGTCCTGTAACATTTGTTAAGTCCAATACTCTCCTTGTCAGGTTCACCATATGTCTTCCTTTCAAAATCTCCACCTGATCTTTATTGATATAGTTGTCCATAAAACTATTTAAGCTATTAGCCAATATTGTGATAGATATTTTGCCATCTTGAGTTATTAAAGAAATAGGTCTATATGCATCCCTGAGTCAGGTTCCCCTGATTGGGCAGGGTAGAAATCGAAAAATTAAATTAAATTAAATTAAATTAAATTAAATTAAATTAAATTAAATTAAATTAAATTAAATTAAATTAAATTAAAATTTCTAAGTCTTTTCCAGGTTTTGGCAATAAGACAATTATAGGTCTATACCTCCCACTATTCATAACAATGAAGGATTGTTAATGGGGAGAGCTTTTTAAATTTTTAATTTTTTAAAACTTTAAACAATTTAATATTTTTTAGCTTAATGTTTTTGTAGAATTTTATCTGTTATGTTCATATGTGTAAGCAGCCTGGAGTCACCTCAGCGAGGGGGCACAGTAGAAATGTGATTTAAATAGATAAACAAATAAATAAATAAATAAGGAAGAATCAGAAGTGGCTGTTCAAAACGAGATCATCATGAGGGTAATGGCTTCATTAGGAGTGTGAGAGCTACTTGAATATGTTTGTTCTTATGCAAAGTCCTAAGGTTATACAGATTGGGGACTTAGGTAGTAGCAGTACATAAGATTCAGTCCAGTGTCATGGTCAAAAGTATTGCACTCAACCAAAACCCTCAGACCACAATAAAACTTTGTAACATGCCTTAGTAGTTTGAGCCTGTGATGGTCTCTCAAAAGGATTAAACCAAAAGGGTTATTAAACACCACTGTAAATCAGATAATAAAAAAAATCATATTGAAGTTAATCAGGATATCAAGACCTATGTCATTTACTTGTTCTTGCCAGCTCACAAAAGAAGTCAAGGTGTAATAATCAATCAATCTGGTATTTTTCCCAGTTAATAAAAAATGTAGCTTCCATATTTGTTCCATCTCCCCTCAGGGCATGAATCTTGATAGATCTAAGAAAAAGGCAGGACTCATTAATTCCAAAAGTAGGTTGCAACTTGACTAGGCCCACTGAGCATTGAGGATTTGGTGAGTCAAGTCCTCCTTAAGTTCCACTGATTTAATATATCAGTTCCAGTTATGAATTGCTACTAGATTTGAGCTATTAAAATATAATTGAGGATATGTAGGGTAGTGTTCACTTTTTCTTATTTGATAATAGCAGTTGAAATATTAATTCATTTCAGTTAAGTAGAACATAATTATTTACAGCCAAAAAAAAACCTTCCTGAGGAAAAATTAGAATACAGACAATCCTGCTTTTGTGTATTTTGTGTCCCCACCCCCCACCCCCCAAAAAAAAAAAACACTTTGTAGGCTATTTTTGACTACAGAGCTGGAACAAACCCAAGAATGCTTGAAAAAGTATCTCAAAATGGTCTTTACTGTCTTAAGTAGATTTAAAAGCTTTCATAGAACATTTCAAGCACCCATGAAAGTGGAAGCCTGTAGAGATGCTTCCCAAGATGGAAGAAAATAAATGTTTTTAATAACTTTATTCTTTAAAACAATTTATACACTTGTGGTTCAAAGGCAGCTCTGTAATTGGGAGACTGAAATCATGCCAAACTGTAATAGCTACATCGTTTATCTCTGAAGTTTGTTTTCTTGCTTTTAAACCACAAGAAAAAGCAAAGCAGGCATTTTAGTGACTTACTCATATCTGCCTTGCAATGCAAAAGTAGTCCATGCAGCTGAGGCTGCTGATTGAGCAATTGGTCCCATTTATATGAAATACCTATCACATTTATGCCTTTGTAGGAATCTGCTGTAGGAATAAGAATAGAAATCTTTTGGTTTTGCAGCAAACCATATGGAAGTGTGACTGTTAGCAGAACCAGAGCCATTTTGAAATGATGAAATTCATTTCTGAGTTACAAAAGTTGTTTTTCGAAGTATGGTAAGCTAACTGAAGACCTGCACCCTTTCTTATCTGGATTCTAATAGATGTTCTAACAGCAAAAGAAGACAGAGGACTGGCTACTTCTTTACAAGTGGTTTCTTTGGAACAGTTAAAACCCAGGCATGACACCTAAAAGATAAGCTCAACGGGCGTGAGCAGGCTTGAATACGTTGCTTCATATGATTGGTCCATCTGTTTGAAGGTTGGACATGCACTTTTTCATTATTAGATTGTAGAAGTTTAATATTCTAGTATTTCTTCTTAAGAAGTGCATATTGTTGGTATGTGCAACGTTTATCATATTTTGAGAATATAATAATGGGAATGAGCCATTGTGTATGTTGTTTGTAATAGTGTAAGTTGTTTGTTCACTACTATATAAGATGTACACTGACAAATGACAATCGTCCCTCCTCACAGAGAAGACACCATTTTGCATGCAATATACCAATAATTTGGTTAATATTTCTTCTCCAAGCAACGCACTGACTATTTTTTCTTTTTGTTGTTGTTCAGTGGCACAGTCAATTCTGAACCGTTGCAACCCTATGGACCATTGACCGCCAGGCACCTCTGTCTTCCACCATCCTCCTCAGCCTGCCCAGCTTTGTACCCATTGCATCTACAATAAAATCTATAATTTTTCTTATTTCTGAATAAAATCTACAATTTTTCTTATTCCTGAATTAAGTATTTCTAAGGATTGTCATTTTTGAGAATTTGGAGTGACAGAAACAGACTTTTCCCCAATAATGTCAATGGGAAAAAAACATGTTGAACCTTAGAAATCAAAATATTCCCCAGCATTTCAAAGTATCTAGTGGGGGTGTGAGGATGGTTAGAAATGTGCATGACTAAAAATATGTACAATTATTTTTTACCCTTACAAATATGTATTATTTAATATGGGGAAATCCATGTTATCATACATATACTAAACATGAAGTTCTGATTAGGAAGGAAATAACTCTTGGAAAGACAATAGGGAACCAGAATGGAATGAGAACACCAGAAGAATGCTGAGTTTTAAAATGAGAAGAAAACTGATAAATTTTCAGATCTCTGTCCTGTATCAGTGCACAGAAGGAGACAGGAGGAGCAGTAGCTCCTGGACAAGGGTTGCCTTTTTGAGACAAAACAACATTTGTTTCCCTATTGTTATTTTAAGTTTTAATTAATCTCACCTGTGCCTTATTGAATGAAACTGATGTCGGACCTTCAAACTGTTTTGCATGCTGCTTCTGTAATATTTAAGGAATGGCTGCCTTAAGCAACCATAAGGAAAGCTGAGCACAGAAGAAAAGATGCCTTTGAAATGTGGTGTTGGAGGAGAGTCTTTGAAGTACCCTGGACAGCGAGGAGAACAAGCAGGTCAATCTTAGAAGAAATCACCCCCGACTGCACCTTGGAAGGTCAAATAGTGAAGATGAAATAAAGTACTTTGGACATCAAATTTGAAGAGAGGATTCACTTGAGAAGGCCTTGATGCTGGGAAAGGTGGAGGGCAAAAGAAGAAGGGTGTGGCCAAAAATGAGATGGCTAGATGGTATTATAGATGCAATGGGCACAGAGTTGGGTGGGTTGAGAATGATGGTGGAGGATTGTCCATGAAGTTGCAAAGGGTCGGAATCGACTGTGCGACTGGACAACAACAAACTATGAGGTTTCTTTGTTTTTGTTTTAAAAAAACAGGTACAGTACATGGAGAATAAATTCCTAAACAAAGAAGCAAATTCTGGGAAAAGAACTATTGTGCATAATCACACAATAAATCTTGATTGTCTAAAGAAACCCTGCCAAGAAAAAAAATGTTCCTGCTAAGTCTCCATTAATCTACCAAGCTGTCAAATAAAGATAGTTGGAGGCTAAACAAGAATAGCAGCAACACCTTGCCTGTGTATTTATCCAGTAGAAGTGCTACTCTGTTCTTCAGTGTTGCACAATCATTAAAACCAATAGTCAGATTCATTTTAAGCACCACTTTCTTTCTCTTTTAAAAATAACCAGGATGTATTTATTGGTCCTGTTTCCTAAGGATCAAAGCTTGCTGAGTGTCAGAAGCACCACAACATGTTATCATTTTTAGCTTTTGTTTTGACAACGGGAGCCAAAGTGGGGGAAGTGAGCTTTACCTTAAGCAGCTGCAAGAAGCCTTTAAATCTCTTTTGATTAGATCTTCTTTTTCTCACTGCTTTTAAGTAGTGGCATAAAAACATGCAAATTGCTTTTGGACCTTGTTTGGGGAGAAGAAATTAGGTGGACTCCTCAGCTGAATGATGTTTGAAAAAGAGTTTATGGTTTCATGCTAGAACCAAGATGAATCCTCAGTCTGATGAGGGTCTTCCTTCTTTGTATGTGGAGCCCACAAGCTGAACAATAGCAACAACAATACAAACCAGCAAAAAATTATCACCACCCTTACTGAACGCAGCCAGAATATTCACAAGGGTTCAAATTTAGAATGTTTTATTTTTCATCAAGGGACTGTGGTGGCTTAGTGTTTAAGATGCTTAACTTCACAGCCAGAAGGTTGGCAGTTCAAGCCCCAGGTGCTGCATGACGGAGTGAGCTTCTGTCTCTGTCTCAGCTCCTGCCAACCTAGGAATTCAAAAGCAAGAAATTGCAAGTAGGTAAACAGGTACCACTTTGGTGGGAAGATAAACAGTGTTCCTTGCACTCTGGTGTCTAGTCATGCCTGCCACATGTTCATGGAAATGTCTGCACAGACAGAAGTGGCTCTTTGGCTATAAACAGAGATGAGCACTGAACCCTAGAGATGGATATGACTGGCTTTTGAGCAAGGGCAACCTTTACCTATTTTTCTTCAGCTTATACTTGAGCAGAATTGTGCTGACAGTGGTGGGAAGGTAAGGTCAGTTAATGTTAATCATGGTTGGTTTTCCTAAATCTGTCTCCTCCTCCCCCCCCCGCGCGTGCGCGCACACGCACGCACGCACGCACGCACGCACGCACGCACGCACACACACACACACACACACACACACACCCCTCCTACTTCAATTAGATGGGCAGTAGTGATTCTGAGCCTATCTGAGTTGAAATTGGAACTAAAATCCTAATTAAAATCACACCCCAGGAAAACATTATATGGCTTAATTTGGTGGATTGTTTTAATTTGTTCTCAGTTCTCTGTGGACTGCTTGTGAATGCAGTGCAGGGGAAAAGGAGGACATTAATCTCTTTGTAAATAAATAACATGAATAAGAAAAAAATAGACAAGCATCAGACCCTTAGATTTATACTTCGAAGCCAAATTTACTTCTTCAGGATTTCTTTCTTTATGTATGCTATGCCAACCATGTTTATATTCATTTCAGTTCAGTTGCTGTGGAGTGCAGATAGTGTAAATAGATTAGAGGAAAATCTAATTGTGTACTGAGTATGTACATGTTGGAAAGAGAGAGAAAAATGAAAAAGAAATATCTAATAGAGAGAGAAAAATGTCATTTAATTTGCATTCTTGTGTCTCCTGAGTGCATTGCATTCTAGACCTACACAGGGAACAGAACATAGCAATTTATTCCTTAGAAACCCATACATTACCTGAGGATAAATTGAGATGTATCAGTGCCTTATTAAGAATATAGTAATCCAGCACCAAGAGAGAAGGAGGGTGACAGCTTTATTTCACTATGAAGCACAAAATCTCTCCTGCACATGTTGGTAGGCGGGGCAGTTTCTGAGTGAAACTACATTGCAGTCTCTCTTTGTGACATTTGGCATAGCTGCAATTCAATATGAGACATTTACAACAGTATTGAATATAGAGGCTGGGTCTTATGTTTTTCAATATTCTTCCTTTCCTCCTCCTTTCTAGCTTACTTATTGTAACTTACAATAGCACTAAGATTTTGTGTGTATGTGATAAAATTCATGATAGATGTGTCCTGCTTTTCCTTTTCTTGTGATTAGAAAATAATTCTGCCCCAGCTAAATTATGACACAGTGCAATCCTATTCCCAAAATATGCAGTACATAGTTTGTATTTCTGCATTTGTGGGAATGCCTCCCCACATACTCTGAGATTTAGTAACAAATCAAGAATGACATGGTCATGATCATGAATTGGATAAGAGCATTTTTCAAAGAGCACATGATGAACTGGGACCCAGTCTCAGTTGCTTCTGTTTGGATATGGACTAAATCAGAAAGCCAGTGTCCTGATCAGGAGAATAGGAATGAACATCAAAAGCAGATACATACTTACTTGATTATTTGGTTGATCCATGTTTCACACATCAGGTTGACTTGGCAGATCAAAGTATCGTCTTCCACTGTTTCCGATCCTATTCCAGTCTCTTCCAGGGCCACGGGAACTTTGCCATGAATTGGTCTTCCTATCTGGTTGCTGGCCTTCCTAGTAGTTGCTTTATGTCAAGTGGTATCCATTCTGTGATAACTTTCATCCACCTTTCATCATCTTTGAAGTGGGACACATGCCCAGCCAACCAATGCCTTACAAACTCAATCAATGCTGATGCTTGTTTTTCACCTGATCTTATAAGCAGTTCTTCATTTGATATTTGGTCAACCCATAGCATCCTTTGCTCGACTGCTCTTTGTGTTACATTGATTTTTTTTGATGTTTCACTACCATATAATAAAGCAGGCAGAATGGTGGTGTTGACGAGTTCAACTCATAATTTTCTCGTTTTTGCATCACTTGTCACATCCTTTATGTTGTTAAAAGCTTCCCACGCTGCTTGCCTTCTTCTCAAAATTTCTTTTGTTATATCATGCCTTAAGTTAACCTCTTGTCCAAGGTATACGTATGAATTAACTTCTTGTACTATCTCGTTTCCACATCTCATATATATGGCATTTGTGGAGGCACTCTGTATATATTTTGTTTTTGTCATAATGATCTTCAGGCCGATCTTTTGACTATCTGTGTCTCATGTTTGGAGCATATTCTGCACTTCTTCTACTGATTCTGATATTAACACTATATCATCAGCTGATACATAATCCACTATAAGAAGCCTGGTACATGCACATGTGTCCTGAGAATCATGGTTAAAGCTCTTTATTTACCAAAGAGGAACAGATTGAAACTGATTTTTCTTATGATATGCTACAGGATTTTGGCATGTGTGTAAATCTTTTTTAGAAAAAGTATAAAATGTTACAGAATAGATTTTGTCTCATGCCCTTTGTTTTATTGGCAACCTAAGTAGAATTGGCAGTCCAATGATATTCAGCAGCTTCTATCACTATGAAAAAAGGAAAAAAACCTTGGGTAGTGAGGCTATGGTGGTGCAGTGGTAATAATAATTTTGTGTCAGATTTGTGCTGGATAAACTCTGCTTAGGGGACACTCAAATGAGGCTCCTTTCATGTCCCCAAGAACTGGGACAGAGATGGGTGCTCAATCCAACATGCAGTACCTGGGTGTCAAACTGTTGACTTTCTGGCCTTCCAGCTAACAAGTGGTGAAAATGAGGTATTGCAGCTAAAACAGTTATTAATATAATAGTAAATACTGGTACATTTATTGGCAAAAGCATTCGAGCTTCCAGCTGGGTCTCTTGCCAGAATAGGCTCCACAACTGGCTGAGCTGGGAGAGATTTATTTATTTATTTATTTATTACATTTATACTCTGCCCTTATCCGAGGACTCAGGGCAGCTTACAATTCAAAACAAATAAAACACTTAAAATACAACAATTACAGTAAAAGTTAAGATTAAAATTAAGAGATTAAAAAGTTAAAAGAGTTAAAAACAACAGGAAGAGAGGTGGGGTGTTCAAAAGAGCCAGCTGGCTGAACTGACCGTCTGACCCGCACCCCACACATGCCCCGCCAGCCAGGTCTTCACCCCCTTCCTGAAGGGCAGCAGCTCTGTCTGGAGATGCAACTCGCTTGGCAGGAGGTCCCATAGGACCGGTGTGGACACAGAAAAAGCCCTCCTTCTCATGCTAGAGAGAAGAGCCTCTCTAGCTGATGGTATGACCAGAGAGCCTCTCCGGTCCTCTCTGGTGGGACGAACAGATGTTCTCAGGGTGATGCAGTCTCTTAAGTATCCTGGCCCACTACCATGTAGGCCTTTAAAGGTAATAACCAGCACCTTGAATTGCACCCAGAGGCATACTGGCAACCCACGCAGCTACCACAGCAATGGTGAGGCATGAGCATAACACCCACACCCCATCACAACCCGAGCAGCCACATACTGGACCAGTTGAAGCCTCCGAATGGTTGCCAAGGGCAGCCCCATGTAGAGCGCATTACAATAATCAAGGCTGGAGGTGACCAAAGCATGTGTGATCATGAGCAAGGAGTCCTGATCTAGTAGTGGGCTTAACTGGTGCATAACACGAAGTTGTGCAAAAGCCCTGCTAGCCACGACTGCCACCTGCTCTTCGAACAGGAGTTGTGAGTCCAGAAGGACACCCAGATTATGCACCGGGTCTGTTTGGGGCAAAACTGCCCCATCCAGAACCAAAGATGGTAACTCCTGAGATAGTGCATGACCCCTGAACCCACAGCCAGATGGAGGAGCGTGATCAGAACAAGGTTCTTGATGAATGATTGGACTAGTCAGCAGTCTTGCTGATGAGCCAAGAAGGCAAAGTCTTGGTTAGGTTGTTGTTGTTGGTGTTGGTGTTATATTTCAATTTCTGTACCACCCTACTCAGTAGGACCAACTCAGGGCAGTTCACAACACATATAAAATTACAAGTTCATAAACACAACGTGTCAATAAATCATGAATAATCAATATCAATATCATATAACATTAAAATATCAATATCATAATAGATCGATACACCAAATCATAAAGACCTTCTGTTTTAGATTGTAATTGCTTTAGGCCCCTAAAAATAAGGTTCACAGTATCTGGGGTAAGCAGAAGCAAATGTGTGATAGGGTCACTTGCCTCTTTAACATCCTTGATGGGGGATGCTGGGGATGTAATCTCTAAAGGGCCATTCTCTGGGTGGAAGGATAAGTGGATTGAGGCCGAGACACCTGGTGAGGTGTCAGTAAGCAGAAGTTGATTAGAGCCTGAGTCCTGGGGAAGCATGTTGTACAATGGTAAAGAATATTCCCCAGTTTTGGATTGTTTGGAGACAGGTGGGGTAGCATCCTCACTCTCTCTTGGACTTTTAGATACTTCCATTCATGGGTGATGGATAATGGTGAGGGGAGCCTGAGATGGAATTGATATAGCAGAATGCTAGAAGTGGCTGACTATGGCCACACCCCAGAGTGTGAGAGAGTTTGGTTGAGTAAAGCACAAAACAAACTTTCAGCTTGGGTTGTAGGAATTTTCTATTTACACTATATACACAACAATGCACGAAGTGCAAGGTTACACATGTCTTCTATTCAGACTATGTGTTGCAGCAAAGTCTATACAAAGTCTATAAACAGTCTTTGGAAAGCTTCAAACGTCTATCTTCAGTAAAGCAAAGCAAACACAGTCCAAACCTTATCTGTTCCTTCAAGGTCGGCTCTGAAGATAGTCAGCAGTTCCTTTAGCTCTCCCTCAAAACACAGAGTCTTTTCTCAAGGCACCACAATGTGGCAGTGGTATGTTATCCAAATGTCTTGCAGTCCGGCAAGGCAAAACATACCAGGAAAACGACGAACGCAGTCCAACAGCTGGCTGGCAACGATGGCAACAGCAGTGTCAGACAGCAGGCAGGCAACGGCAGCGGCACGAAGCACACAATGGCACGAAGCGATGCAACGGCATTCAGGCAAAATGGCATAAGAGCAAAGTGTCTGAGAATGTTGCCTGAATTTATGCTACCTACAAACCCTTAATGATAGCACCTGGCTGGGGTAACATGCAGAGCCTTAAAGGTACAGTCATCGGTTTGCTCTTGTTGCAAATACTAGCACATGTATCCTAACATACTCCCCCTTTGCGACGAGAGCACTCAATCGATGATTGATACGTTACAACAAAGATACATACAGAGATACAGAATACACATTCACAGTATCCCAAGCGTTTCAATACAGTATTTATGTTTTAACATAGGTAAAGGCTTTGTAAAAACATCTGCCACGTTTTCCTCGGTGGGAATATACTCTAGCCTAATGATGTTTTTCCGAACTGACTCTCTTACATTGAGGTATCTGAGATCAGTATGCTTAGACCGGCTCTTTACCCCTATACTGTTAGCAGTGGTTATTGCTGCTTGATTATCCTCATATACAACTATTGGTTCGGTACAGCTTACCCCTAGGTCCTTAATAAGCTGTACTAGGTGGGTTACCTCAGTGCATGTCAATGACAGGCAAGAGAATTCTGCCTCCATAGTTGATAATGTGATGTGTTTCTGACGCAAGGACTTCCAGTCTATCGGTGCACCCCCTAACGTGACAACCATCCCCGATGTGGACTTTCTGGTGTCTGGGTCCGATGCGAAACTTGCGTCGGCATAAACTGCTAGTGTCAGGCTCCCTCTTGGCTCCAGATACAGTGCTCTCCTGATCGAATACTTAAGGTATCTCAGGATTCTCTTTGCCGCTTGCCAGTGTCTTTCTCTCGGGTTTTCACAGTACCTGGCTAACTGATTTACGGCAAAGGATATATCTGGCCGGGACCATGTAGCAATATAAGTCAAACTCCCTATTAATGACCTATAAATACCCTTATCGAACTCTGGCCCTTCATTCACCTCCTGAAGGAATCCAGGAGTCATAGGAGTGTTGCATGGTTTTGCAAGATCAAGTTTGTACCGTTTGAGTAACTGTGCTATTTTCTCAACCTGCGACAGCTTAAAACCCCTAGCTGTCTTTTCTATATCCACTCCTACGTATGCCTTGATATCACCTAGGTCTTTGATATCAAACCTCTGTTTAATCCTTTCTATCAGTTCAGCAGCTGATTTCTCATCCGGAGAAATGACTGCAATGTCGTCTGTGAATACCAGGAGCAACGATGTTTCTTTACCCGACCCCTTTTTAAACAGACACGGGTCTGCTATACCCTGGTTAAAACCTAAACTTTTAAGAAATTCCACTAGGCACATATTCCACTCGTACCCAGATTGTCGAAGGCCATACAGGCTCTTCGTTAGTTTCCAGCACACAGACTTGCTTTCCGGGCTAGTCAGCGTTGGTGGCCTCCTCAAATATATTTCATGCCTTAAGGGCGCATTGAGGTATGCTGTGGCCACGTCAATGTGTTTGACCACATGCTTGTGTTTAGCTGCCCACGTTAATGCAGCCCTCAACGTGGCAGCCCTCAGTGATGGGGCGAAAACCTCATCGTAGTCCCCTTCAGATTGCTTAAATCCTTGAGCGACCAAGCGAGCCTTACATAGTTTACTTCCATCAGCACAGTTTTTGACCTTAAAAACCCACTTGCACCCAAGGACCTGTTTCCCTGCAGGTATGGGTACCTCTTGGAAGACTTGCAGGCTCTTGATTGAAGCTAACTCCTTGCTCATAGCCTCCTTCCATGGCTCTTGGTCAGGTTTAGGTAATTCAGCCAGTTCAGCGAAACTGGCTGGTTCTATGATTATTGAGCAGGCCTGATACCTGTCAGGTTGCCTCCTCTCCCTAGTGGACCGCCTGACGATGGCAGGTGGTCTGGAGACATTGGGTGTCTCACCCTGGGAGTCTGAGTCAGAATCCTCTGACTTTACCATTACTCTCTGCTCGCTATTTGAGTGGTCAGAGACCCGATCCTGATCACTATCGGACTCACTCTCGCTTTTGATATTATCTCTGTCCGGTCTGGACAGTCTGGGACCAGAATTACTAGATCCCCTGGTTACTTCACTAGGTACTGGGTAGCCATTAGTACTAGTAGGCGGGGGGCCCTGCTCCAGCCTGTCCCAACCTACGTTCTCTAAAAACTTTGCACTGGCGCTATTAAAAATTTCCTTAGTACCCGGCTTCCAAAAGCGATAGCATTTTCGATTGGTTTCATAACCGACAAATATCAACTTGCGGGCACGGTGCTGTCCCTTGTGCCTTTGCTGAGCGGGTATGTGTACCCACGACGGACAGCCAAAGACCCTTAAGTGACCTAAGTCAGGCTGCCATCCATGCCATAGTACATATGGTACCTGCCCAGTGGTGACATTCACTGTTAGGTTTATCAAATGGGTGGCAGTAAGGGTTGCCTCCCCCCAAAGGGCATCAGGTAGTTGAGCGTCATTCAGTAGCGTCCGTACCATACCCTGTAGTGTCTGACCCCTGCGTTCCACATAGGCATTATGTTGTGGACGGTATGGTGCACTGAGCCTGTGCTCGATCCCTCTCCTTGTCAGGAAATCAGAGAAAGCCTTGTTAACAAATTCTCCCCCTTGGTCTGTGACCATGGTTTTTAGGCGTTTCCCTGTTTTACGTTCGGTAGCTTTAAGCCACTGGGCAAACTGATTCAGGCAGTCACTTTTCCGTTTCAGTAACCTTACAAACCCATATCTAGAATGGTGGTCAATGATGTTCAGAATGTATTTTGCTCCCCCTAAAGATGGCTTTCTTGGTCCTATAAGATCTGCAAAGACCAGGTCCATCTGTTGCTCTGTGGAGAAGCCCTGCATCCTGTTTGCTGGTGCAGATTTAGACTTCTCTTCTCCACAGGCATTGCATTGCAAAAATCTATTGCAAGGCGATAGACTTATCCCTTTTACCTGGGACACAGTCTGCCCCAGAACTTTAAAACTGCAATGGCCCAACCTTCTGTGCAACAGGTGGATGCAGTTAAAGTGTGCAGGCCTGTTGTAATTCCCAACACTAACAACAGGTGGGGACTGGGGTTCTAACACATATAGCCCGTTCTTGTGGTGGGCTACAAAACACTTCGACTCCTTTCTGATAACACATTCACCATTCTTAAAGGTTACTTCATACCCTGCCCTATCTAACTCCCTCACTGAGAGTATATTTAGGAACCCAGGGATGTACAACATTTGCAAAGTAGTCCCCAATGGGGTAACATATACTTCACCTACACCCCTAGCAGGCACATCCTTTTTGTTTGCCAGTGAGACAACTGTGTCTGTCTCCTTTAAATTCTTAAAGCTCTTTCTTATGGATGAAATTGATCTTGTCGCCCCACTATCAATCACCCATAGCTCCTCTGGCATCGAGGAGCAACATACACCAGCTGGCTTCGATGAAGCACTCCACCTTTGCTTCTTTGGGCGTTTCCCAGCCTTGGTGGGACAAGACCTGGCAAAATGCCCAGGTTTCCCACAAGCAAAGCACCTCCGGGCGACTCCCACTGTTGTTTGCTGTTCGTTGCCTTTCTGGGACTGGGGAGCGCTGGCCTCTCGAAGTAGGGACCGTTCCAGCCTCCTCTGTGACTCCTCCAGTAGCCGAGGCTTGATTTCATCGAACACCATGTCTTGGCTTGGCAGAGCCGCAAGGGAAACCACAAAATCCTCGTAGCTCTCATCCAGGGAAGATAAAAGGATACAAGCCTTTTGCTGCTCGTTAAACCCAAGACCTTTGTCCTCCAGGTCCAGGAGCTGGGTAGTTAAAAACTGTACGTGCTCAGCCATACTCCCACCTGGAGCAAGGTGAGTGCGGAAAAGCCTCCTGGCAAGCTGTATCTGCGCACCCACTGTTTTTCTCACAAACAGTCTCTTCAGGTTCTCCCAACAGGTGGCAGCAGAAGTCTCCCCTCTGATACTAAGAGGGAGTCTGCAACAGTGAGCCCAATCACTGCCAGAGCTTGAGAGTTCTGTTCAATGACCTTATTGTCCCTTTCATCATCGGGGTCCAAAGCTGCCAAGTCCACGGGCGTGGACACTGCGCTCCACAAGCCCTCCTTCCTCAGTAGTAAAGAGCATTTTAATGCCCAAGCCTGGTAGTTCGTGCCAGTGAACTGAGGAACCAAACTCAAGCCTCCAGAAGTCATTGCTGCTACTTATGTGTAAAATTCCTCCAAGCAAACAGAACAAACACTCTCTGCTACAAACAGGGCGTGGTCAATTAGTAGCACCTGGGCCCATAACCAGTGAGATGGAATTGATATAGCAAAGTGCTAGAAGTGGCTGACTATGGCCACACCCCAGAGTGTGAGAGAGTTTGGTTGAGTAAAGCACAAAACAAACTTTCAGCTTGGGTTGTAGGAATTTTCTATTTACACTATATACACAACAATGCACGAAGTGCAAGGTTACACATGTCTTCTATTCAGAGTATGTGTTGCAGCAAAGTCTATACAAAGTCTATAAACAGTCTTTGGAAAGCTTCAAACGTCTATCTTCTGTAAAGCAAAGCAAACACAGTCCAAACCTTATCTGTTCCTTCAAGGTCGGCTCTGAAGATAGTCAGCAGTTCCTTTAGCTCTCCCTCAAAACACAGAGTCTTTTCTCAAGGCACCACAATGTGGCAGTGGTATGTTATCCAAATGTCTTGCAGTCCGGCAAGGCAAAACATACCAGGAAAACGACGAACGCAGTCCAACAGCTGGCTGGCAACGATGGCAACAGCAGTGTCAGACAGCAGGCAGGCAACGGCAGCGGCATGAAGCACACAATGGCACGAAGCGATGCAACGGCATTCAGGCAAAATGGCATAAGAGCAAAGTGTCTGAGAATGTTGCCTGAATTTATGCTACCTACAAACCCTTAATAATAGCACCTGGCTGGGGTAACATGCAGAGCCTTAAAGGTACAGTCATCGGTTTGCTCTTGTTGCAAATACTAGCACATGTATCCTAACAGAGCCCACCCCAGGGAAGACAGCAGTTGCTTAAGAACGTGTGTCTATACTATCCTCCCTAGTCTTCTGTCTCAACACAAAACTTCTCATTCCTCATTCCTATCTGGTCAGAGGAGTGTAGTGACTCATCTATAGCCTACTAAATCCCAGTTGTTGTTCCAGGTAAAATAGCTTCCACAAAAAAATACAGTACCGGCATTTGGCTCCTAGAGAATTTGCTGTTCTTATCTTCAAGGCCAGTGGCATAGGAGAGACCAGTTTCAGATTGCAAAACAGCAGAGCTGCAAAGGGTCAACTTAAAATTTTAAAACACTGGAGTTTTTTTGAAGTTGTAGCATTTAAAGAAACTAAGATAAAATAAGATAAAATAGCAAGTTAAAAGGAGCTCTGCTGCATGCTAGCTGCATGCTAGCTGCCATACCCAGCCAGAACCGGAAGCTCTGTAGAGCATTGTAGAGCGCATTACAATAGCCCAAATGGGAGGTAACCAGGCCATGGGTGACTGTGAGCAAGGCCTCTCAGTCCAGGAGTGGGTGCAATTGGTTAATGATGTGCACTTGTCCGAAGGCCCTCCTGGCCATGGCCGTAACCTGCTTGCCTTGTGAACCATCCAGAGTGCACTAAGCTCTATAGGGTATATAAGTATAATTACTACTGCTATGTATGCATGTATTGCATGCTATTGAGTCAACTCTGACTTATGCCAACCCATTACATGTCTGCTAGGTATAGGATACACAGAAATGATTTACCATTCTCATATTTTGTTAACATCCTGTGACTATACAGCTTGTCCATACATAGACAGCCTGAATCTTCTGAAATGCACAGTGGGAAATCAAACTGCCAACCTCTGGCTCTGCAGCCAAGTAGCTAAACCAATGAACTATCCAGCCAGCTGAGATTTTTAGGATGCACAGATAAAAAACCCAACAACTTTTCTGGATTAAGCCACAAAAGCTCTGTTTCAGTTCCCAAAATTCTTATGCGGACATTCTATAATCTAGAACAGGGGTGGTGAACATGCGGCCTTGACGGGAGCCTGGGCTTCTGAGAATTTAAGACCTAGTACACCTGGAGGCCCAAGGTTGAGAAACTCTGGCCTAGAGGAAGCTGGCTAGTCCTCCAAGTGCTCTGGAATTTCAATTCCCAGAAGCCCAGGCTCCCATCAAGGCCACAGGTTCCCAGAACAACCTTTTTGGTATTAGTTGATATTAAACTGGCTTATGTTCAAATTTAACAAGTGTTCATGTAAATTTAAACATCAAGCAGGTTTCTGCTACAGCTTACTCATTCATTAGACCTGAACGCCTGTCCCACCTTCTCCAGTCTAAACAGGAAAATGTGTAGGAATTATAGGTATTGTAATTCAAGGAATCTAGAGAACATCAGCTGGGGTAATGCCGCTGTCCAAAGCAAATTTCACAACCGGCTATTATTTCTGCACAGCTTCTGCATATAAAGGTTGTGTGTGTAGAGAGATGTGCCTATTTGTCAGCTAGGCAGTTCTTGTGTTCTTAAACTCTCTATTCTCTGTGATTTCACCAAATGTTCATATACTCTCAAATTGCTCCTCAGAGATCTTAAGAACTAGAAACTTGTTTCAAAATAAAAATAAAAAGAAGCAAAAAGGAAAAAGAAAAGAAAGGAGAAAAAGATAACTTAAATAAAAGAAGAATCTTAGGCTTCTAAATTCTGCATTCCGTGTCAATTTCTCTGAGAGAACAAAGAGATAAAAAGAATAGTAGGATGCACATAACCCTCAACATAAAGGAAACATGCCAAAGGAAAGGCCACTGTGTGGGCTGAACTGAAATTTGCAAGGAACTATTAACAAGGCTCAGTTGAGATAGATAGAGATATATATAACAGCATGGGATTTTTATGCTTTTCTTTTTAATAAAACTGTCAAAACTCACATATCACAAATATGAATGTCCCTGCTACAATAATTATCTGGCTATCTAGTTCTGACTAATCTGTACATCATGCAGGGTGAATGGCTGCAGAGAAGGCAGCATGCATACAAATAACAATAGATTGGTAGATAGGCAGACTGATAGGTAGACAAAGAAATTTTTTTTGGTTTTTTTAATATCTTGCTGTTTCTTCCTTTTTATTACTAGGACAATTTGTAGAGGAATTTGCCAGTTCCAGGTGATTACGTCTTGCATGAAGACATAATCCTCTGTCATCAACATCATCAACTTTCCTGCAGATGACTACAATGTCACAGACAGAGGATTATGTCTTCACTTAGGGAATAAACATCTGGAATGAATGAATCCCTTAGGAACAAAGATCCTTTTTTTCATGCAAATAGCTCAAGTAATAAAAATAAAAGACAGAGAACATTTTTTAAAAATTCTTGAAAAAGCAGTGTGATGTATTGACACGAGTTTTCTTTGAAAGGGAAGCATTTCAAACTTTGGTCATAGATCAACAAAAATTTGAAATCATTTCCTTTCAAAGAAAACTCTTGTCAATACATCACCATGCACAAAGTATTCATTCCAATGCAGACCTGCTAGGGCCATATTTATGATACTTTGAGCACTGGGTCTTCAGTGTGCTTGTGTTGGATCATAAACTTGCAATGACAGATTAGCTGATATAAAGAATACAGTAGTACTTTGAGTTACAAATGGTTCAAGTTACAAATTTTTCACAATACAAATAAAAATCAGTTGAAAATTATGGCTCGAGTTATGATTTTTTCCCCAGAACAGAATAATTGGGTTTCAATGCATTCCTATGGGAAATTTGACTTACAAATTTTTCATACCATGAAAAATGCCTTGGAATGCATTAAATTTATAAATCGAGGTACCACTGTATGTTTGAAAGTCTCAGATGTAATATGTATGAACTCTGATATAAGTACATTGGTTCCACAAAGAACAAGCAGACCAAGATTCTTTTCTGCTTACATAGGGGGGGTGGGGGTGGGGAGCATCAGCCTCAAGATTGGTGTCACTCAGGATTTTATCTACAAAGTGGGCAATTTGCCTGGCAAAAGGACATGAATGCAGTGGTACCGCCCATCCCACTCTATTCAGCAATGTACATACAGAGACATTCTGCTTCTGATACAGAACCAACCTGCCTAATAGCCATTCGTGATACTAATTTCTGTGAATGTATCAGAGCCTCCCTGAAAACCATCTAAGAGCATGTCTAGACTGCCTATTATGAGATGGCCTGATTTTGATTATTTTGGGGTAAATGAAAGGATGGGGGAGAGGCTCCTAGTAGCTCCCTCCTTCCCTCCACACACACTTAGCAACTTGTTTACCCACCTTGCAGGCAAATGAACCACTTTTCCTTCTTTACAGAGGGAAGGAAAGTGTAAATGGGTTCCCTTTTGCCAACACATTGTAGCACTGAATTGGCAAATAAGGAGGAAATATTTATTTTTCCTTTCCAATCTGATTTCCAATTAAAGACATAGCTGACAGTGTAGCCCTAATTTTGAAATTAATATTTTTATTATTATATATACTTTTATTTTCAATAAAATATGTTTATCTTCCTTGCTCTAAAACTATTTTTCTTCAGAAAAACCACCTGGACACACCCACCCAGAAAACAATTAAGCAGTTGTTTGTTGTTCACTCGCACAGTCGATTCCGACCCTCCGCGACCCCATGGACCACTGCCCGCCAGGCACCTCTGTCTTCCACCATCCTCCTCAGCCCACTCAGCTCTGTTCCCACTGCATCCACAATACCATCTAGCCATCTCATTTTTGGCTGCCCCCTTTTTCTTTTGCCCTCCACCTTTCCCAGCATCAAGGCCTTCTCAAGTGAATCCTCTCTTCTCATTTGATGTCCAAAGTACCTTAGCTTCATCTTTACAATTTGACCTTCTAAGGAGCAGTCAGGGTTGATTTCTTCTAAGATTGACCTATTTGTTCTCTTCGCTGTCCAGGGGACTCTCAAAACTCTCCTCCAACACCACATCTCAAAGGCGTCTATTCTTCTGCGCTCAGCTTTCCTAATGGTCCAGCTCTCACAACCATACATTGCCACCGGGAATACCATTGCTTTGACTATACGAATTTTTGTTTGCAATTTGATGCCTCTACTTTTCACTATGCTCCCCAGGTTTCTCATCGCTTGCCTCCCAAGAATCAGTCGCCTTTTTATTTCATGGCTGCAATCACCATCTGCAGTGATCTTTGATCCCAAGAAAGTAAAATCTGTCACTGCTTCTACTTCTTTCCCATCTATTTTCCAGGTACTGATAGGGCCTGTTGCAATGATCTTTGTTTTCTTATATTGAGTCTCACACCAGCTTTTTCACTCTCTTCTTTCAACCTAATCAGGAGTTTCTTTAGGTCTTCCTCACTTTCTGCCATTAGGGTGGTATCATCTGCATATCTCAAATACTTGATGTTTCTCCCACCAATTTTTGATCCCAAATTGTTATTCCTCCATCCCTGCATTGGGCATTATGTGCTCTGTGTATAAGTTGAATAAGTTGTATGTGCTAAATGTCCCACATGTAGCTCGGTTGGATGTTTAAAGCTTCTAGTGTTGTGGGAAAATAAGTATAACTTCTTTCTGTCCTGTCACATGAAGTAGGTTTTTATACATCTCTATGATGTCTCCATTTACTTGATTATCCATCTATCAGCTAAACATTCCATATATAAACCCAATCTATGCATAGCAAGAGAAGAGAAGAGAATGATTAAATGCTAGGCTTAGTAATGGTTACAATGGGGAAAACCAATAACAGTAAAGTTAGTCATGACTCACTTATTTCATTGATTTTAATAGCCATACTCTATAGATCACTTAGAAGTATGCAGCATTGTTTTCTTGACTCAAAGGAAAGACATACCAAATTAAGATGTACATCTAAAGAAACAGGTTTTTATTCTGAGTTGGATCTATTTTCATTTGTTTATTTTTATATTACTTGAAACACCTCTTTCAGATAATGTATTGCTTTCAAAACCAGACCCAGGTCATTTTTTATGTTGCATTCTCAGCATTACATTTCTTCTTTGCTATCCACACTGCCACTGGTTTCACTAACTTACATGTTAATTAATTCCTGAAGATCATGGTTTTGTTGATCATGTCAGAATACCATATCTGATAAGCATTTAAAATTTGTTTACTTCACTCACATGGATCCTGATAAGCAAATGGGGCTTCAAACTCATGGACAATTTCTCTTTCTCCCTCCCCCGCCCCAACTCCTGACAGCTTTAAACAAATAGTTTGCTATCTTTCTAGACTGAATTGTTTCTGTCGATGCTAATTTATTCTTTAGGATGCTGCAGCTCCTGACACAATATCCTTTCAAGAAGCGTGTCAGCACTTAAATGAAAGGAATTAACAATTTATCTCCACTGAAAAAGCTGACTGTAGAACAATCCATGTAAGCAGTTTTACAAGCTTGTATTCCCTGTTTACAGGCTGCAAATACATGTTCCTTCCCTTCATAATCATACTCCTTTGCCTCAGGAACTTGTTTATGACACCTCTCTGTTTTCTCACTTTGGCATTTGCTCATTAGCTGCCCAATCTCTCCCCCCTCCCCACAATACATTTAGAGGTGGTTTAACATCATCAACATACTCTCATGAATGAAAATTGGATAGTTTAGTTCTGCAAAATTTGAAATAAACACCATTAGTACCAAGGGAAAGGATAATTCAGAAAATGAGTCAAACATTTATTGGTTTCTGTTCCAAAGAAAATGAGATTATGAGGGTGATATGTGCAACTATAAACAATTAAATTTCATTTAAAGTATCATGTCCACAGAGTGTTTGATCTATGATTTGGGATTGTAATCTCATCAGAATGGAATATAGTATGGATGGACTTTGTCAGTTACCAAAATTAGTCATTTGGGCACTCATATATGTCCTTATGACAATGTCAATTGATGCCTGGGAAATTTGTTGTTGTTCAGTTGCACAGTTGAGTCCAACTGCATCAACAATGCGATCTAGCCATCTCATCCTCTGCCATCCCCTTCTCCTTTTCCCTTTGATCTTTCCCAGCATCAGGGCCTTCTCATTTGAGTCCTCACTTCTCATTTGGTGGCCAAAGTACAATATTTGAGCTTCAGCTTTAGTATTTGTCCTTCCAAGGAGCAGTCAGAGTTGATTTCTTTTATGATAGGCTGATATGATCTTGTTGCTGTCCAGGGGTCTCTCAAGAGTCTCCTCAGGCACCATAGTTCAAAGGTGTCTATTTTTCTGCCCTCAGCCGTCCTTATGGCCCAGCTCTCACACCAATACATTACTACTGGAAAGACCATTGCTTTGACTATGCAGACTTTTGCTGACAGGGTTATGTCTCTACTTTTTATTATGCTGCCTAGCAGTGGTGGGATTCTTTTTTTTTTTTTTTTGCTACCTACTCTGTGGGCATGGTATGGTGGGCATGGTCAGGGAGAAAGCCCTGCATTATTTCAAAACTTGGATGGGTGGGGCCAGCCAGAATTTCTGCTACCGTTTTTGGTAAACTGGGGCAAACCTGCTGAATGCCACCACTGCTGCCTAGGTTTGTCATAGCTTGTTCCCCAAGAAGTAAGTGTCTTTTTATTTCATGGCTGCAGTTACCATCTGAAGTGTTCTTAGATCCCAAGAAGGTAAAGTCTGTGACTGTTTCCATTTCTTCCCCTTCTATTGCCAGGGAGTGATGGGGCTGGATGCCATTATCTTGTGTTTTTTTAATGTTGAGTTTCAGGCCAGCTTTTGCACTTTCCTCTTTCACCCTCATCAAGAGGCTCTTTAGGTCTTCTTCACTTTCTGCCATTATGATGGTATCATCTGCATATCTCAGGTTGTTCATGTTTCTCCCAGCAATCTTAATTCCTGCTTGTGCTTTATCCAGTCCTGCATTACACATGAAAAGCACTGTGGTTTGTTTAAAAACAGACAATTTATTTCAGAGTGAGCTTCTTCAGACACCACTATCAATAAAAATGGACATTGAAATACACCTGGTGTCACAATAGGACAAATACAATTTCCTGTTGTGACATTGCAGAAATGGTGCTGAAAATCATGGCAGTGCAGAAATTACATCCATAAAGTACTCCTGCAGGCATGTTGTACAACTGTGATGTGAAGCACACAGTGGTGACATAAAACTTGCCATTGATTGAATGATGCTACCTAAATATAAGCTCTGGCACACTTCCAGAGGCATAACTTTACATTGTGACACATTGAACAGGATTGCAATCGTTATGTTTTTGGTTTTGCTAAAACAGACAAGCATGTTTACCCCTCTGGAAACCAATGCATTCACCTTCTTCTCAGAAGGTACATTGAAGAACTGAACTCCCAACACTTAAGTCTACAGCTGGGTGCTCCAATCCAGTGATTTATCCAGCTGGCGTAGTAGCATCTAATCAAGTCCAATGTCTAATAGTAATAGTACCAGAAATTGAATAAATGTTCATTAACAATCTTTTCTCCACGTGATTATCTGATTATATCTAGTTAAATTTATACAGGTGAGCCTAATTTAGAAATTAGCTAGCATGTGGAAGCAAAATAAAAGAAGGAAGAGCCTTCTAGCCCTACTCTGCTCTTTCTCCAGTTCCAAGAGAGCTCAAGACAAGAAAAGTGACAGTCTAAAAGCAGTCTCTGCTACTTGTGCAGATTTTCTACTTGGTCTAAAACTGTATTTTTCAAGATTCCTATAGATAGGGCATGTTCTCTGTTTTCACACTGGTCAGTCTCCATATATTGGGAGTGACTAAAATGGGCAATGGAGGGAGGACATTGCTGCAGCCCTCTTGTGTTTACATGAGAGCTAATGCCTGAATACAACATTCTGCCTGGGTAGGGCTGGGATAGTCATTTAGGCGAAATGAGTTAAGCTATTTTGGGAACTTGATCCCAAAAAAGCCTGCTGTAATGAAACTAAAATTAAGAAATGGAAATGTACAGCCCCTCACCCTGCATGATGTGTATACTATTCATACATATAGAGCACTGACTGAATTGGTAGGAATCATAATCATTAACTCACTTCCAATAAGTAGTATATATCTGACTGTATTGGCACAAATAGTATGAATGTGCTGACCATCAGTATATACTTATGCATTTACTAGAAATCCCCTTTAGGTAAAATTTCTTCATCATTGTTTCTTTGGTTCTCTTCCTTTGCTAAAGAAACAGTAAGTACCATTGCATAGCATTGTCTAGTAACAGAAGCTGATGAACTGAGTAGCTGCTGTAGATGGTTGACACAAGAACATTTCTGCTGGCTCAGGCTAAAGCCCTATCTAGTTGAGCATTCTGTTTCTGACAGTTGCAAATCAGGAAAACCTCAAAGTAGGGCATGGTAGCATTAATACTCTTCCATCATAGTGTCTCCAGCCCTTTGGAACATCCATCCAACTGAGCTGCACCTCCAGACAGAGTTGCTGCCCTTTAGGAAGGGTGTAAAAACATGGCCGGTAGGGCAGTTATGGGGCACTAACTATTTGATGACCCCAACCTGCTGGTTGATTTGAATGCCTCTCCCACTCTTAATTTTTTAATTGTTTTACCAGTTTTACTTTTTAAATCATTTAACCTGATAAATTTTTAGGGGACTGTCACAGTTTTTATGGATGAAGTTTATTGCCGGATTGTTGTACTATATTGCTGTTGTTAGCTGCCGTGAGTCATTTCCCGAGAAGGGCGGCATATAAGTACCAACAATAAATAAATAAATAAATAAATAAATAAATAGTTTCCTAGCAATTGGTAGGCATGTTACTTCTGATCATTAAAATAAGCAAACAGTCATCACAATTAGTATCTATTTACCCTGAACATGTCTAATCCTCTTTGGAAGATCTGTAAACTATCATCACATTCTTTGGAAATAAATTCCATATTTTCAAGAGCCACCTAAGTACTTGTTTTCTCATAAATCTCCCCAAAGCAGTTTCAGTGGATGACTCCAATTCCAATATCATGAAACAGAAAGGGAAAATGGATGATGTTATTACCTCTCAACACAATTGTATGCAGCACCTCCACCACCACTTCACATGCTCAGGCTTTTTCTCAGCAAAATAGGGTTGTATTAGCTTCAGCTAAAGTCCTATTAGGCTGATGTGTTTAAGACATGGAAGGAAGCCAAATGTCCAGATCCAGTTGCAGAATGAAGCAAGATGGGCAGAGGTGGAACACACTGATTCAGGTGTTTAAAATGGGCAAAAAAAAAAAACACCACCAGACTGCAGGGAAGATAATGTGAAACATAGGGTGCTGGCATATTTGGAAGAGAAAGGTGCGAATGACTTTTCTCCCAATTGGCAGCTATATTAAACAATCTGAGCCACCTATCTCCCATCACAGGACTTGCAGGTAACAGTAGGGCATGCCTTCTGATCACCTGAAACAATGCCTACATGCCATGCTCAAGACTCCAGAATGAAGACATAAGAAGAGGATAAAAGCAGTGGCCCTTTTACTTCAAAAAGTGTCATTGCACACACCTAAGCTATCTATATAAATAATCCATTTGTCTGAAATTCAGCATATTTCCCTCCCTCTTTAAGGTCTGTAATTTCATCAGTTTTCATGTATACCAGTGCAGAACCATAAAAAGTTATGGCCATTTTGGTTTTCCTGTGGGAATCAATGGGAAATTGACATTCTGAGTTTGTAAATCAATTTTGTTGCAGGGCATGCTCAGAATTTTTTGGGGTCCGGATGCACTTTGACCTGCACTGGAACCCATCTAGAATTGGCCATTTCCCAATCAAGGAACCTGTGTGAGGTCTATTAAATAGCTCCAAATGGTGTAATATTTCTTCCTAAGGAAGTAGCTGTAGTCTTGCACTCATTTTTCTTATCCCTTTCTTTACCCTTTTCCACACTACCAAAACATTTTAAAATGGCAGCAGTCAGAATTGTACATATTACTCCAGGTAGGCTTGTCCATAGGCTTGTGTGGGAAAGTCATGATATTGTCACTTTCATTTTCTGAAGCCTTAATCTACCATTGACCTCCCCCCCCCCCATGGAAACGGAATTCTGGCTCACTTTCAGCAATATGTTCATCAATTTTTTTTAAGCAAAGTGTAACTTTTAACTATTGTCATGTTTTGCTCCAATTGTTTTTGTTTATAATTGCTCCCCAGCATCTGACATTTCTTCTTTCCTCTAATCATTGGTGTTTCTCTTAACAGTTGGTGTCTTCAGGCTGGAAGGTTTTCTTTTTCTTTTTTTTTTGTCAACTTCTGCATACGGTATGGTAATAGTGTTTGCAAATAGTACAAAGGCATTCAGATCATGAAACCACTACATTTAATGTGAAAAACGAATTTACCTTGGAAAGAAATAAATTAAAGAATTCACATTATTTACTTATTTCAAATCAAAAGCTTGGATTTGTTATTATAGCCATCCCTCTGTGGTTAGTGTTCACACTGGCTCCAGAAGTTCCTGTAAGTGCCAAGGCAACTTTTAGTGGAAATTATAATTTGCATTGTTGAGATCATTTGCATGTATCAACATTTTGATAATGTAAAGGTATCCCTTCATGGTTGAATGGGGATAATCGGTCCCTCTACCCTCACAGGCCTATGAGAACTCAGAAAGCAGATTTTTCTCCTTCAGTGGTCTTTCTTTGATGCCTTTGTTTAACTCCTATTTTCAAAGTTATAGTTATGGTTCTTCTCTTTAAGTATGTGCACAATATTTAGAATTCTTCATTCAAAAGGTTGATTTAGTGTCAGAAAGATAAGTATTTTTTTGAGAAAACGACAATAATAAGATACTGTATAGCAATACCTCTCTTCATTTTCTTTTCTGCTCCTAACCAAACTTGGGATAGAATTATATTTGCTTGACATGCCCTTACGTTTTATCTGATTCAAAGACAGCTCATTATAATGACAATCTTACAACAATGCTTGAATTATATATCTTGAGATATTTGTACTGCCCTTGCCTGCAATTCCAGTTCACCACATTTTCAACAGTGTGATACGTTTTCTTGTTCTCTTTGATCTAAATCGTTCAATAGCTCATGGTGATAAAATTTAGATGGTTAATGTGAATGCCATAATTGCCAGGTTAAAGGTATCCCAATTATGTTATAAATTTATAGAAGTGGTGGGGAGATGGTGGGATGAGATAGTGTGGAAATTAAATCCTATTACTATGTTTAAACAAGACCCTGTGACCCAACTATCCAACCTAGAACAACTCAAAAGTGAAAAATAATATTTTCCCATAATGGCCCAAACTTTCTTGCCTTGTTATGCTGGCATAGCACAAATGGTTTGACTTTTACAAGTTAATTGCCCAAGTTAAGAAATCATCATGGGCCTTTTCTGCTTTAAACTGAGTTTTGTGACTTAGCATGCAACTGATACTATCTACAATGATTTCTTAACTTGAATCAATTTGCCTTCATGTAGCAAAAAAAAAGGACTGTGGTTAATATAACTATCTATTTTATATAACCATCTATTCTAGCACTGTTCTTGTCTTGAAGCAAGAGACAAAACTATTCTGTGCAGTTACTCTGTTCTGTTCTGTGCAGTTACTCTGTCCTTACTTCTTCCTGTCCCTACACTCTAATATTATGCCATGTTTTGTTGCAGCATATTTTTATTAGATATATACATTGCTAATTATTTTCCTCCAAAAATGAAGAAGGGCAATAAAACAACAATAATAATACTGAGGCCAAGAGGAAAAATAATTCATAAAAAAAACCCACCATTTATACATGTGAGATATTGTCCCTCTGTATCCATGGTTCAAAACTTCTTGTAATGGCCCAGTATTCCTGAACAATACAGTAATACCTCACTGAATGAGCAAAATGCGTGCCACATGTTTGCTCATTCAGCGAGTTGCTCATTCAGCGAAGCACATTTCCCCATAGGAATGCATTGAAGGTGCATAATTCCAATGGGGAAATGTGTTTCACCGGTACAACCCCTAACCCAAGTGCCAGTCGCACATTGCGATCAGCACTTGGGTCAGGGGTAAGAAAGGGCTCCCACACTTTGCAATGGGGGCTTGGGTGGCAGGTTGAAAGGGCGCACACCTATTTAACCTGCCACCCAAGCCCCCATAGCACACTTTGCGATGGGGGCTTGGGTGGCGGGTTGAACGGGTGAATGCCTGTTTAACCTGCCACCCTAGCCCCCATAGCACACTTTGCAATGGGGGCTTGGGTGGCAGGTTGAACGGGCGCGCACATCAGCTGTGGTGCACGCATCAGCGGGGTGTTTGAGAAGGGTCCGGGTATCTTCTCCGTACCCTCCCCAACCCTCTGCTGATGCACACGTGCCTGCGCAGCCTTTGGGCAGGGTACAGGGAAGATCCCCGCACCCTTCCCAAACGCCCCAGCTTATCGTGCGGCACAGCAGCAGGGCGTTTGCGAAGGGTGTTGGGATCTTTTCCGTACCCTTCCCAAATGCCTCGCAGGCGCGCACACATCAGCGGGGGTTGGGGGGTTGGGAAGGGTACGGGGAAGATCCCCACACCCTTCCCAAACACCCAGCTGATGCATGCCGCACGTCTGCATGGTATTTTGGAATGCAGCGGGGAGCCCCCCTTCCGCGTTCCAAAACATCCTGTAGCTGACCCACCTGTCAGCTGGGTGTTTTGGAACACGGACGGGGGATTCCCCGCTGTGTTCCAAAACACTGAGCCAGCACACTCTAGTCTGCGGGGTGTTTTGGAATGCGGCGGGGGAGTCCCCCGTTGCATTCCAAAACAGCCTGCAAATGTGAAGCTTCTCGTTAAGCGAGTTTTTGCTCATTCAACGAAGCAGACCTTTTGGGGAAAGGTCTGCTTGTTAAGGGAGTTACTCTCTATACGAGGTGCTCGCTATGTGAGGCATTACTGTATTGTGTCTGCATTATGAACAGAAAAAAAGATTACCAAGCTTTACATAGCAAATGGCAGCATGAATGTTGAATGTTAGAAGTCAAGATGGTCTACATGATATCCTTTTGTTCTTATCCCCATTCTCTAATGTTGAAAAATAGCCAAGACAATTACTTTGTGTTTTGATGAGAAGTGGTTAACTAAGGGTGGGGGAGGGGATTTGCACCCGTATGCCCGCACAAAAGAGACTGACCACAGTGATGTTGGTTGAAAAATTGGGCCACTTTATTTCAAATCAACTTGGTTAACTTTAACCATCTTAACAGTAACTTAATGCAGCAAGGCCGCAGTAGCACTGGTGAGGTCAACGATATCCATTCCAAGCTAACTTGGATATCGGACAAGCATGTCCGTACAACAATTTACTGTCCCCGTCAGAAGTCACCAGCTGTTATCTCCTTCTGACCCAACACCGGGCGAACTCTATATTGGGGCTGCCTGCTGCCGAGCTGGGCAGTTACCCAAGTTCGCGGTCCGCATTTTGATCAGACTCACAGAGTAGCCGATCAAAACACGTTCCTACCCGGTTATCCGGGGACCAAATTTATTCATCGCCAGTGCTACCCGCCCCCTAAAGTGACCAAAAAATTCCATTCCAGCTCACCCGGCTAGGCAGTGTGGGATGGGCGAAAAAGCCAAGAGACCCACCGGCCAATCCAGGTCTCAAGCAAAAATTCCCATCCGGCCCCGAAGCGACCAAAAAACAATCACACTGCACCCAGGGAGGGAGGGCGGGGTTCGCTCGCCTGTCAGAAAGGGACTGGCGAACGAGCACAGGGAGCGCGCCGCCCTTATAAGGGCAGCGCTTAAACACGCCCCCTGCGCTCGTGCCCAGGCCCGTCTCTCTGGCCGGCACCGGCGCAAAGCGCGCGGCCGCGGCAGTTGCCGCGGCCGCGCGACCATTGCACCCGTATGCCCGCACAAAAGAGACTGACCACAGTGATGTTGGTTGAAAAATTGGGCCACTTTATTTCAAATCAACTTGGTTAACTTTAACCATCTTAACAGTAACTTAATGCAGCAAGGCCGCAGTAGCACTGGTGAGGTCAACGATATCCATTCCAAGCTAACTTGGATATCGGACAAGCATGTCCGTACAACAATTTACTGTCCCCGTCAGAAGTCACCAGCTGTTATCTCCTTCTGACCCAACACCGGGCGAACTCTATATTGGGGCTGCCTGCTGCCGAGCTGGGCAGTTACCCAAGTTCGCGGTCCGCATTTTGATCAGACTCACAGAGTAGCCGATCAAAACACGTTCCTACCCGGTTATCCGGGGACCAAATTTATTCATCGCCAGTGCTACCCGCCACACGGGGGGAGTGAAACTACTCACCGCCCCACCCCCCCGAGACCGACAATTCGGTCACCAGGCCCTGCTGCAAGGCTCCCAAGAACAGGATCTGGCCGTCCAGTGACGGATGCACCCCATCGCCCCTGTACAGGTGGCCCAACTCCTCCATACAGAACAGCGGGTGCTCCACCACCGTACCCCAGCCCCGGGCATGCAGAAAACGCGCCACGGCGCGGTTAACCCCACGCCGCGCACGATCCACGGCCCGATAATCAACCGCGCCCCTGTAACGGGCTCGCGGTATCATACTCGACCAGACAATCCTGGTCGCCGGCCAGTGCTGGTGCAGGAAATGAAAATCCCTGCAGATAGCCCGGGACAGATCCAACCCCATCCTTTGCCCAAGGTCGTTCCCGCCTAGGTGCACAAGGATGATATCGGGGGGTGGCACATGCCAGCTTGAAAGTAACATAGGCATCAACTGATCCCACAACATCCCCCGCACCCCCCGCCACATGAGGAAGGCCCACTGCCGCAGGCCCAGATGGATCCCGCAGGGAGCCGAACCAGCGAAACGGGCGGCCCAGTAGATGTAGCTGTGGCCGACGATCCACACACGGGCCACCTCACTCCGGGGGAAGAGCTCTGAAAGAAAAACAAACAGAAAACAAACGGCAGCAAGGCAGGTCATGGCAGGAGCGGTCGCACATAAGTCCGAAAACACGCAGACCCCCACCGCCCCATCCGCATGATATCCGCATCGGAATACCCGAAAGAGGCTGCGGTTGAAGCAGCCCCTATGCGGAAAGAGTGGGTGCCATAACAGGCACCGGGGACCCCCACCTCTGACAGGGCCGCCCCAGTGACCCTCCAAAATTGAAAGCGAGTCAGCGGGGACCCATCCCGATGGACAAAAAGGGGCAGGTGACCGGAGGGGCGTATAGCCAGGTAACGCTCCAGTGCTCCCACCGGGCAGATGTCAGCTATACTGCAGCGCAGTAGAAGTAAGGAAACCCCCCTACCCCGCTGGTCGGTTTTGGACACCCGGACCGTCAGCCGGACCGACGACGCGGAGAACGCGACATCAGCCAGCTGCAACGCACGGCCAGACATGTCCCCGCGGGAAGCCACCACCAGTTCTCCCACCCGGAGGGCAGCAAAGAATGCCACGGAAGACGCAGCGTGAAACAACGCCGCCTCATACCCGTCAGTGCAATGGCGTGGCCATGCCGCAGCCAAACGCCGCAGCACCGCCGGTGACACCGGCTGTCGGGCGTCCGGGCGGTGGCCGCGCTCTCTCGACCAGCCCTCCAACACCCGGCGAATACGAAAATCGCCCAGGGTGTCAGGGACACCATTCGCCCGGGCGGCAAAGGCCAAGGCCGACAGCCGCCCCTGGATGGTCCGTGGAGCAAGGCCGGACCGCCGCAGGTGAACCATGAACTGAAGCACATGATCCACCGGGAGCGGCCAAACCTCCGGCAAACCCTGCTGGCTTCTAAAGGTGGTAAAAGCCCCACACGCCAGGCTGTAGGCACGGCGTGTGCGACCCGATAGGGAAAGGCCGATGGCCCGATTCACCTCGGCCCTCCAATGTTCCAGACCGCATCCGGCAACTCCGAGGGAAGTGCCCGGGCACCGGGAGCCAACGCCCTGAACCGCGCCATCTGAAAGCGGGACAGGGCATCAGCAATGGAATTATCCACCCCCGGCACGTGGCGTGCGCGAAAGACGATGTTAAGCCTCAGCGCAGCCAGGACGAACGGCCTGACTAAGGACATAACCCGGGGGGAGCGGGACGTCTGCGAGTTGACCACTTGGACAACCGCCGCGTTGTCACACCAAAAGGTGACAACGGAATTTTCCCAGTAACTGCCCCACATGTTGATAGCCCCCCAGATGGGAAAGAATTCCAGGAAAGTCAGGTCCCGCACGACGCCGGAGTCCCGCCAGTGCGGCGGCCACGTGCCGGAGCACCAATGGCCATCAAAATAGATGCCGAATCCGCAAGACCCCGAGGCATCGGAATGGACCTGAAAACTGGAAGAGAGGAAAAGGTCAGAGCGCCAAAAGGAAACCCCGTTGAAGTCCCTAAGGAACGCCAGCCAGACCTCCAAATCCTCCCTCATCCCACGGGTTAGCCTAGTTCTGTGAAACCCTTTGGTCAGACCGGCCATCGCGTCGCACAAGCGACGAGCAAAGGCACGGCCAGGGGCCACCACCCTACAGGCAAAGTTGAGATGCCCGTGAAGCTCCTGCAATTCATGCAGGGTGACCTTCCTCTTGGTCCGGAGTGCCTCAATCCTGTCAACCAGGCGTTGTACCTTGTCTAGGGGGAGACGAGAGGTCATGGCCACAGTGTCCAATTCGATTCCCAGAAAAGTGAGGGTAGTGGCCGGACCCTCAGTTTTCTCGGGCGCCAACGGGACAGCCAACTCCTCCGCCAGGTGTTGAAAAGACTGGAGCAGGTGAACGCAATCCCTAGTACCTGCGGGGCCGCCGAAAAGAAAATCATCGAGATAATGGGCGACCCTGTCAGAACCTGCCTTCCGAACTAAGGCCCAGTGCAAGAATGAACTAAAGCGCTCAAACGCGGCGCAGGAAATAGAACAGCCAAACGGCATGGCCCGATCCACGAAATACTGGCCCTCAAAACGAAAGCCCAGTAGCTCAAAGTCGTCGGGGTGCACCGGCAACAGCCGAAAAGCGGACTTGATGTCGCACTTGGCCAAGAGTGCACCCGGACCGCAGGATCGGACCATGCGAACGGCCTCGTCAAAAGACGTATACCGGACCGAGCACAAAGCGTCCGGAATAGCGTCATTGACGGAAGAACCAGCGGGATAAGACAGGTGATGAATCAACCTGAACTCACCCGGGGCCTTTTTTGGAACCAATCCCAACGGGGAAACTTTAAGGTTGGGGTACGGTGGGCCATCGAAAGGGCCCGCCACCCTGCCTGCCGCTACCTCCTTGAAAATTTGTGCTCGGGCCACTGACTCCATACCCACCAGAGATCTCAGGTTGGGCGCGTCCTGAGGCCCCCGCGCCCCCACTACAGGGATGCGGAAACCGAAGGTGAAACCCTCGGAAAGGTATCTGGCGTCAGCGGGCGAAGGATAGTCCCGCAGCAGGCAGTTCAGTACATCCACCCTAATTGGGCTGGGGCCCTTTGCCAGGGGTGCTGTCTGACCCGGCCCGCTTGGCCCCCTGCTGTTCTTTACCTCGGCCCCGGCCCGCTCCTCCCCGAAAACAGGAGGTAGCGGGGTGGGCGCCAGCGCAAATCGAGCACTCGTGCTTGAATTTGCACTGCTTTTTGGTACAGCGACCTGAGGCAGAGTACTCCCAGCACAGCAGGCGGGCCGGAACCGCCTGCCCCGCCTGTTGGCGGGGGGCCTGAGAGGGAGTGGGGCGCTGTATCAGGTGGCCGCAATCGTACCGCTCACCAAGCGCCGGGCGGGTCGGGGTCATGAGCTGCATCCACAGCGCGGAGTGCATCTCATCCCAGCGCATGCCAGGGCGTATGGCCGCGCGCATACGAAATTCTTCATCATACGCCAGCCATGCCTGCCCCGGGAAGTCGACATAAGCCCGGTAAATAATATCGAAATACTGAAAAAGGGAGACCGCTAGCTGGGGAAAAGCCCGGGACAGCACACCAGCATAGATGATGAAACCTGGGAGCCAGTTGGCCCAGGTGCGTGGAGGCTTCTTCCTCTTGGCCCTTTCCTTGTCCGCGTCGTCTGCCTTCTCCCTCTCCTCCTTCGTGGAGTCCCGATTGAGGAGGGAGAAGAAATCGACATACTCACCACGGAGAATTTTATCCCGGGTGGCAGGGAGCAAGTGGTCACCGAGCGGCAACGACTGGTCGCCGTACGGCATGGCCAAGCGAGACACAGAGTTATAGCCCGTGTCCCCAAAGGTGTAGCACGGCCAACACGGGGCTGGACTAGAAGGGACGCCGAAAGGCGATGCCACCGGGGGCGGCGGATAGGGCGCCCGCCACGTGCCAGGCACCAGCTGGGCCGTCGGAGGTGGAACAACCGCCGACTGAGCCGCTCCCGGCCACGAAGGGGCCGGTCCCTGTCCCGGTGCAGCCGGCGGCAACCACGGGAACCCAGGCGCCGCTGGCGGCCAAGGCGAAGCCACGGCCGCCGCCGGCTGGCTCGGCCAGGGCCACTGCACCGTAGGCTGCGGAGCAATGGAGGGCGGCGGCGCGTGCGCCAGGGAAAGCTGTGGGGTGGCAGAAGGAGGCTGCTGCGGCAAAACGCCAGGGGGGGTGGCCGCAGGAGGCTGCTGCGGCAAAACGTCAGGGGGGGTGGCCAAATCGTTCCCATACTCACCACCGGCCCGTGCGTCTTCGACCGTCGGAGGAACAAGGACCGGGCGCGCACTGCTGGGCCCGGCGTCGGGTTCCGCCACCACCGAGGGAGCAGGATCCTCCATCTGGCCCTCAGCGGCGGCAGGGAGCTGGTCCTCAGCGGGCCGGAGCGGCGGCAGGCGAGCTTCGAGCTGGGCAATCCGCTGGTGGATAACCTCCACCAACCCACTCCATTCAGCCGCCGTTGGGTCAGTCACCGACTGGGCGGCCCGTTGGGCCGCCCCCCGCGAATCCGGCACCTGTTCCCTGGCAGCGGCCTGTTCCAAGGCCGCCACCCGGGCCAGGAGGGCCGCGGGGGTGACGGGGGCACACTCGGGCCCCGGGGTGCGGCGGCTGGGACCCCCTGCGGCGGTAGCCCTGCGGGGGGTGCGGCGAGGCCGAGGGACCACCTGCGTCTTCGGCACCGTGGCCTGCTTCTTAGGAGCCATGGCTATAAATGACTGGACAATGACAAATCTACCCGGCACCACAGGCCAGATCAAGGTGACAGCCACAAGGAAAGGCTGTTAATCACCAGGTGACGAACGGCCAGAAACCAAGGCGGACCCAATTTACGGGTCTGGCGCAAGATGCCCGAACTACAGGGATGCCCGGTCAGCAAGACGAGGGGCAAGAGACCTGGCCACGGACAGCCCGGGGCAAGGCCCGACCAGAGGAGCAAGGGAAAAGCTGGGAGAAGGCCCGAAACAAAATGGCGGGCGCAACTGTCAGCCAACAAAATGGCGGCCGCGATTTGCGCAGGCCTGACAAGGCCCAGCAAAACAGCCGGCAGCTGGAACCAGGGCAGGGAACCCAAACGGAGACCCGGGGGAGACTAAAACCTGCCTGATCCTGTGGCACAAAAACCCCCAAAGAGAGGAGAGGAGCGGAGAAAACACCCGTCCGACAGCCTGGGGAAACCTACAGAAGCGCCGCAACGGAGGGGTAACCCAGTTCGCTCGCCTGTCAGAAAGGGACTGGCGAACGAGCACAGGGAGCGCGCCGCCCTTATAAGGGCAGCGCTTAAACACGCCCCCTGCGCTCGTGCCCAGGCCCGTCTCTCTGGCCGGCACCGGCGCAAAGCGCGCGGCCGCGGCAGTTGCCGCGGCCGCGCGACCATTTCCTTTGCTTGGCATCTCTGTGTGATTAGTATTGTGAGAATAGTGCCATTCTTTTTCTGAATATAGACCATTGTGACTGCTGCCATTGGTGTTGTCAACTTTCAGGCTGACCTTTGCCATGTAAAGCTTAAAATCCTTTCCCCTGCTGGCAATTTACAGGAAAAGAGAACCTATAATGAGATGCTGTTAATTTGCTAGACCTGAGTGGAGATATAAATGACTGAAGGTCATTAACTCATATAGTCATCACACATAATAAGTGACTTGATGGCATTTAGCAACTTTGGAGGGTTTTTTCCTTAATTACCAAACAATTATACAATGACAAGATGAGTGGAATAGGCACCAAAACTCTACTGACATCAAGTAAGACTAGACACAAAGAAAAAGAAATAAAACCACCTCAAAACCAACCCACAATAATTTCACAGCTTAATTGAGTGAGCTTCTGAATATATGTTCTGCATAGTTTAAAAAACATTTTTAAAAACAGCTTTACAACCAGAAACAGATGCCTGGCTAGGAAGGAGCTAAAGTTCTCCTGAGTGTCAGCCAGTCAGGTTCTGACTGGTAGAATCGAAAGTTCAAATTCTCCCAGAGCTCATCTAACCTGTAATAAAATGTATATATACAGTACTTTGGAATGTGCATCACAAAAGATTCACCAGAACACATCCATGCCATTTTTAACAGTCACTCTTTTACCCTTTTGAGTGGGTTTTAAAAATCAATACCTGTATCTCAGTCACTGAAGTCAGGATTCCTTCTAAAAAGAGCAGATAGGGTCAATTACATTCCTTTGAGATATGAAATATTTGTATTTTAAATTTTACCAAGTTATTTTAAAATTGGGGATGTAAAAGTTTGCTTGTTTCTGCATGCAGGGTAAAATAGTTTTTCTTTTAAAAACCTTAACTCCAAAACCCTTTGTTCAAACACCTTCAAATTTTGCACAGAACAAGAGAAGTCTGTCTACTATGGTTGTGCAAAGATCATGTAAAGACTTTTATATACCAATTTATACCCATCACACACCTTCTAGTGTATTCTAACAATGAGGTTTCAAATACCCTGCACCTTCCAAAAGCAAGTAATTTTTGAGAAGTAATGTCATTCTTCTCCTTCCCTTCTCATAAGCTGAAATCAGTTAACATTAATTAGCCATTAGCATGGTACCAGTACACTCCAAGCACAAGTAGTTTATGACCTTGGCCACAATTCTTCTGAGAAAAAAGACATCCATAATTTTTTCCAAGCCAATGGGAAAATAAGCAAGTCCCCCCTCCCCCGCTTCACTTATTCTTCCAGGCACCAGCTAACAACTTTTAATTTCATCCCCTTTTTTGCCAGTTACTTGATGCTATGTTGTAGCAAATGTGTAACTAAGCAAGGGACAATTGCACCCATTTCACAGTGTGACTACAATATTTTAGCAGCTTCTATAGTGATAGGAGAGTGACATCACTTGGATG
The DNA here is from genome assembly GCA_030440675.1 of Furcifer pardalis. Lineage (NCBI taxonomy): Eukaryota > Metazoa > Chordata > Lepidosauria > Squamata > Chamaeleonidae > Furcifer > Furcifer pardalis. The sequence continues at coordinate 136,593,731 of CP126893.1, read as the reverse complement.
AAGGAGGCATACCACATATGGCTTGTGCTGGGACAGCAGCTGATTCATGTTCATATTGTCTTCTTTTCAGTGAGGTCAAGATCTCACATGTGATCCTCCTCTCCACATTAAGTTGTAAATAAGCTAAAGTACTTTGGACATCAAATGAGAAGAGAGGATTCGCTTGAGAAATCCTTGATGCTGGGAAGGGTGGAGGGCAAAAGAAGAAGGGGGCGGCCCAAAATGAGATGGCTAGATGGTATTGTAGACACAATGGGCACAGAGCTGAGCGAGTTGAGGAGGATGGTGGAGGACAGAAGTGCCTGGCGGACAGTGGTCCATGGGGTTGCAAAGGGTCGGAATCGACTGTGCAACTGAACAACAATAAAACCCTGTAAAATAGCTTAGCCTGAAAGATTGTGACTGGCCCAAAGTCCTCAGTAAGCTTTAGGGACTAGTGTGGATTTGAATACAGGTCAATTGAGCCTAGCCAGATTATCTAAACCAGGGGTTCCCAACCTTTTCAAGCTGGGGGCTGGGTCACACTCTCTCAGTTAGCTTTGATGGCCGGATGGCCATTTTGCCTTGTCTGCATGATGGGGATGACCATATTGCCTCAATAGCTTCAAAGGGGTAGCCATTTTGTTTCTTGAATGCCCTTGGAGGGAGTGCGGGCCCATAAAATGGTGCCATTGGCTGGATCCAGCCCACAGGCCTTAGATTAGGAATCCATGCTCAATGTGCCATCCTGGCTATGAAATTCTAGGCTACTGCCATGGGTGCTAAGATTATTTATTTTATTTTATTTTATTTTATTTTATTTTATTTTATTTTATTTATGATGGTAAGGGTAGGTGGGAAGAGAGTGTGTTCTGGACCAGCAGCTCATAGTTTCAGATGTATGTTTTTTTAATCATGACAAGGGTGCCTGCAAAAATACCAGAATTGTAACCTCCAAAAATCTCCAGGAACTATTATCATTAAACTGCTGTACTGCATACTGTTATTAAATAAATGAATGAGATTATATATAAAAAATTTGAGCCCTGGTGGCTCAGTTGATAAACTGCTGTCCTGAAACTAAAACATTGTGAGTTTGATCTGGACAACAATCAAGGTTGACTCAGCCTTCCATCCTGCCAAGGTTGGTAAAATGAGTATCTAGCATGTTTGGGCCAAAATGCTAATTAACTTGTGAACTGCCCAGAAAGTGCACTAAGCGCTATCAGGTGGTATATAAGTGTGATTGCTTTACTTTGCTTTATCTAAAATAAAGTACACCCCATAACTAATTTCATCCATCCCTCATTTTTTTTTTTTAAAAAATGGAAGGCAGAAGGAATGATTGGTCTACTGCGGGTTCAAGAGAATGGAAAAGAGCCATAGGCCCTCCAAGCCTCCTTGGTTTATTGCTGTCTGGACTCCTGTTTTAATTAAAAAATATATTTTTATTTAACTTGACATAAAACATAAATCTATATTCATGGAATAGAAACATAATAACAAATTATAATGCAAACTATGTGGCCCTGACTATCTTTAGGATGTTGAAGTTATCTATCATATTTTTTTCATCCTTCCTCTACTTTCATTACCATATCTCATTTTTTCATTCTCTCTCCCTCTCTCAAAAAAAATATTCATTCACTACTATCTGACCTTTCCCCTTCAATAGGACAAGCACTGTTAAAAAAAAATCTCCCCATGTACCCTTAAATCTATTTTATGAGTCACTTTTAGCAATCTTTTTTACCTTAACTTCAAATGTTAATTTATCATTAATAGCTATACAGTAAAACCTCATATAACACTAAAACCTGGTTCCACAAGTCTTCGTGTTATATGATTTTTAGTGTTATCTGATCCTCTATGGGATCCATAGAGATACATTGTAACCACACAGGCTTTCGCGGTTGTTATCTGAAGCATCCCATAGGATCTTAATGTTATCTGATGCAATTCTTCCCCCCAGATTCCTTAATGTTATGCGATTTTAGTGTTATTCGATACTAATGTTATATGAGGTATTACTGTATTCCAAAAAATTTCATACCATTTAATACATAAAAACTCAAATTTACATTTCAATTTTATTTTATTTTTGCTATAATGAATCTTGTTGCAGTTACCAAATCTGTAATTAATTCCTCTTTCCCCCTCATTTCTCTGCCTGATTATCTGGCAGAGAAAATCGCTCAGATTCACTCAAAGTTTGACTCTGGACTTAACATCAAGATGTGGGACTTGACCAGAGCACAGTCTAGCCAGGTTATCTGGGAATGGTTTGATCCAGTTGCCCCTGAGAAAGTGAACAGGATCCTTGGAGTTGTCTGAGTCACTGCCTGTATGTTAGATCCCTGCCCCACCTGGCTGGTGAAAGCAGCTGGTGTGTGTGTGTGTGACAGGTGGTTGGCTCAGAGCGGTGTTTAATGCTTTCCTGGGGGAAGGTGTGTTTCCTGCATCATTGAAACATGTGTTGGTGCACCCCTTCCTCAAGAGACCATCGCTTGACCCAACAATACTGGCCAAAATTTTGGCCTGTATCCAACCTTCCTTTTTTGGGAAGGTGGTGGAGAAGGTGGTGGTGCAGCAGCTCCCGGGTGTCCTGGATGAAGTGGATTATTTGGACCCTTTTCAGTCAGGATTCAAGCCCAGATATAGTACCGAGACTGCATTGGTTGCGCTGATAGATTATCTCTGGGGGAAGCGGGATGGAAGTAACTCATCAATCCTTTCTCTTCTTGACCTCTCAGCGGCATTCGATACCGTCAGCCATGGTATCCTTCTGGATCGGCTCTGTGAGTTGGGGACACGGGTCATGGTGTGATCCTGGTTTTCCTCTTTCCTCAAGGGCTGAAGCCAGTCAGTGTTTTTAGGAGATGAGAGATCCAGCCCTAGTCCTCTACAGTGTGGGGTACCACAGGGCTCTCCACCTTTCCTATTTAATATCTACATGAAGCCATTGGGTGAGAGCATCTGTTTCCTCAAGGTTAGGTATCGTCAGTATGCTGATGATACCCAATTGTACATTTCTGCCCATGGTGATCCTAGTGTTGCAGTCACCATCCTTTCCAGGTGCCTGGAGGCTGTGAGGGTCTGGATGGGGAACAACAGGTTTCAGCTGAATTCTGGCAAGACTGAGTGGCTGTGGGGGGGAGGCTAGATTGTCCAAGGAGCTAGCACCTTTGGTACTGGAGATGGGGCTCTTTTGCCCCAGACGAACCTGGTTTACATTCTGACAGTCTTCCTGAACTCACGATTCCTGTTCCAGGAGCAGGTGGCAGTCGTGGCCAGGAGGGCTTTCATGCATGTTCACATGATTCACCAGTTGTGCCTGTTCCTTGACCAGGACTTCTTGTTCATGGTTACTCACACACTGGTCACCTCCTGGCTGGACTATTGCAATGTGCTCTACATGGGGCTGCCCTTGATAACCGTCCGGGGGCTGCAGATGGTCCAGAATGCAGCTGCCCACACAGTGATGGGGAGTGGGTGGTATGCCTGCACCTCACCTTTGTTGCGGGAGCTGCACTGGTTACCAGTATGCTTCTGGGTGCAATTCAAAGTGCTAGTTATCATGTTTAAAACCCTACATGGCAGTGGACCAGGTTACCTAAGAGACCTGCCTCTCCAGTATGAGAAAGAAGGCTTTCTTGATATCTGCTTTGTCCCTTTGGAACCTCCTGCCAATGGACCTTTGTCATCAGCCAGAGCTGCTAGCTTTTAGGAAAGGGCTGAAGACATGGCTGGCCAAGCAGGTGTTAGAGTTGCTAGAGGGACAGCTGTCCCCCGCTGGCTGATATAAACATGCTATGGCCACCTGGTTTTTAGGTTTTATCTGTTTATTGTCTATTGAAGATTTTATAATAGATTTTATAATGTATTTTATGTAGGGTTTTAATGGTATGTTGAGTTTTTATGTAGACTGAAGTGCCATTGAATTGTGAGCTGCCCGGAGTTGTTTCAGTGAGTGGGTGGCCATACAAATTTAAATAATAAATAAATAAAATTTCAATTGACTATATCTAAAGTTGCGTAACAGTGCTATTTGTGACAAACAAAGCAATAGCAATTATACTTATAGAGTATACTGCCCCATAGCACTTAGTGCACTATTTGGCCAGTTCAAAAGGTAATTTGCATTTTGCCCCCAAAATGTTGAGTACTCATATTACTGACCTTGGAATGTTGTAAGGCTGAGTCAACCTCGATCATTGTCACGATCAAACTCACAATGTTTTGTCTGTAGTACAGCAGTTTAACCACTGAGCCACCAGGGCTCAAAGTTTATATATAAAATCTCATTCATTTAATTAAAAAACATTCTCCATATACAGTGGTACCTCATACAATGATTTTAATCCATTCCACAGGGCTCGTTGTTGTATGAAACAATTGCTATACGATGCATGCATCGTATAGCAATTTTCCCTATGGGATGCATTGTACAATTATTATTATTATTTTGCTAAGTGGTTTTCTCCATTGACAAATTGTTGTACGATTTTTTTCCATAGGGAAAATAGTATGTGGGATGCCATTTCCCCCCAAAACCTAATTGTCATGTGATTTCATTGTTATACAGGGTGATTGTTGAATGAGGTTCCACTGTATTCTGAATCGCCTAACATTCTAACCATAAATGGAAATAGGTATTGACCTATTGATTACAACTCCAACATATTACAGAATATTTTGAATTATGCAAGTAAATTTTACTGATGTTAAGTACCATCTCCATATTGATTTATTACAATTATCTTTAATCCTAACAGACATATTCTTTGTCATTCTTTTCTTCCATACACTTCTTCATTCCACCTCAGTTATTACCTACCTAATTCCTTTCCCCAAATTGTTCTCAAACTCGTTAACCCTCTGTTGTCTTGGTTCCAATGCAATGTTCTCTTTCTTGCAGAGACTGGAGAAACTTGCCTCACAATTTAATAGAATCCTATACAATTTCAAAATGTAGTTCCATTTTCTATACTCATTTTTATGTTTTTAATGGACACTTAGTTCTCAGTAATTTCCCAATAGCATTTGAATGTAGTGGGTTTCAAGATCTACAAAAGAGTGCCAGAAAGTATTTTTTTTCTCTTTATCTAGACATACAGTGTGTAGCTTGGGACCAATTTACAAAGGTAAGAGAGAATGAGATATTTTTTATCTTGCTGAAAATTCATAAAGCAATTTAGATAACCACCCTGGAATTTGGCCAATATGTAAGGAATAGAAGTCTCAAACAAAATGATGTGGGAATTCTAATGGCCGCCAATTCTCAGAGTTCTCAACTTTGCATCTCATTCACCAGATACACAATTTGGGGAGAAAAAAAAATCTATCAGAGCATTTAATCCCTCAATGAGCACACATTATAGGCATTGTTTAAACCAGAAACTGTCTGTGGAGTTACAATTGAGAGTCCCTACCCAACCATTGGCCACAACTTGACACAATTTTTCCTTGTAATGCATAAATTAATTATACTCCCAAGCAGTAACATACAGTTCCAGTTTGACTTCTTGGACAGAAAACAAGGAGGTTCAAATTGTCATGAGAGTAAATAGATTAACACTGGTCAATTCATTTATTCGTATGACTGGGAAAAATGCATTATTTAACTACTTTCATTGTGGAGAACAAATCCCTCATTAATTTCAGACTTATCTCTGTAGAACATTGATAAAACTGGTAAAGTCAAATAAAATAATGACATACAGCAAGAAACACATTCTCCTGTCTCCTGGGAATGCATTTAGCCATTAACTAGTGCATGAAACCACATTTGAACTTTCCTGGATGTTGAAAAGCAGGAACAAGGTACATTTTTTCCTGTTCATCCTGTCATTATTAGAGCCAAATACGAATCAAACCAGCAATTATTGCTAGTATTTATGTCACTTCTAGTTTTTCTGAGTGTTCCTAAGCACCAGTTCTATCTAGTACAGCAACCCTGACTATATACAATAGGAAGTTAGTTGAAAGGAACATATTGTTGTAAAACTGCTAAAGTTAAAAATAAATTACTAATGCTTAAAATTAAATTCAAATTAAGGTTGGTTTTAAAATTTGCAAGTCTCAACTTTTAAGGCTAAATGTATGGTTTTTGCAACATTTAAAACTTGGCCAAAGATTGAACAGAATTAGAACTACAGGTATAATTATTGATACAGTCAAATCTCGCATAAAGAGCACCTCGTTTAAAGAGTAACTCGCTTAAAGAGCAGAATTTTCTCTGAATGTTCGCTTCGCTTAACAAATAAAACCCCTCAAAAAACTCGCTTAACAAATAAATCGGGGTTCACAATCCCCCCCCCCACAATTGGTCATTTACAATGGTGTTTTGCTTAAAGAGCAAACTCGCTTAAAGAGCAATCCTGTGGAATATATTATGCTCTTTAAGCGAGGTACAACTGTAGTAAGATACAGATTCTAAACAGCTATGTATCTTAAGTGTGTCAGGTCACTATAATTTTAGGACCATAAGTATGGTGTTTGTGACTTTATAAGGACCTGGCCAAATTACATTACATAAAACCTACTTTTGGCTTAGGTTTTCATCCATAAATATGAAAGAAGAAGATATTGTTGATCAAGAATTCCTAGGACCTCATCATGACAGGAGAATGACCAGATCTTGTAGAAAGAGAAATCCCCCATCCCCTCCTTATATATTTTTGCTCTTATAATGAACTCACACCTAAACTTGTTTCTGTACTTTGCTCCACTCAGTGGAAAAGACAAGACAACTTTGCCAAACACCAAATATCCCCTTGCATTTTCAGGAATTCAGCTCTAGAGACCTTTTAAAGGGAGAAAAGCAGAGTAGAAAGTAATTAAATAAAGATAAGTAAATAATTAAATAAATAAAATAAAGGGTTGGTGGACATTCCAGAGCAGCGTAGTGGGTGGTGCTAGAGGCTGCTATGGCATCAAGTAATGGACAAAAAACATTCATTATATTTTGGCTTGTTTTCAATTTGCCATTTTAATTTCATCAACAACCTTCTTTTCAGGGACAATGACAGCTCCCACTGAACTGTCCCCCCCCCCTTTAAATGTAATAGCAATCTCAGATAAGAAATTATTATACTCAGTTTTCCTAAGTGAGCTCTGACACTTTTCAAGTAGTATACAATTTGTCTTCCTGTGAACCTTTGAAATCACAAAGAAATCAAAATAAGTATGGTGAAAACAAGCACTGATGCCTTTGTAGAAAATCTGTACAGGAGAATAATATTTGTGTGTGCTTATATACCAGGCATGTATTTTATTTCTTAGGAACAATTATATCTTGCCCTTCCAGTTAAAAAAAATGATTCATTCAGGTCAGATCACAAGAAGGAGAAGGAGAAGGAGAAGGGGTGGTGGTAGATCTCTCTCTTGATCTCGCTCAGTCTCTGGCCACTTTTAGGGATTTACCACTAAGATGTAAATCAATGCTGGAAATAAAGAGAGGAATTTTAGTGAAGCTCCTGCTTAGGTTGAAAGAAGATAATGCAAAAGTTGGCTTGAGACTCAACATTAAGAAAACTAAGATAATGGCAACATGCCCTATCAGTCCCTGGAAAATAGATGGGGAAGAAGTAGAAGCAGTGACAGATTTTACTTTCTTAGGATCCAAGATCACTGTAGATGATGATTGCAGCCATGAAATAAAAAGGCAACTGATGTTTGGGAAACAAGCTATGAGAAGCCTGGGGAACATAGATAAAAGTAGAGACATCACCTTGCAAACAAAAATTTCCATAGTCAAAGCAATGGTATTCCTGGTGGTAATGTGTAGTTGTAAGAGCTGGACCATAAGGAAAGCTGAGCGCAGAAAACTAGATGCTTTTGAAATGTGGTGTTGGAGGAGAGTTTTAAGAGTCCCCTGGACAGCGAGGAGAACAAATAGGTTGATTCTAGAAGAAATCAACCCTGACTGCTCCTTAGAAGGTCAAATAGCAAAGTACTTTGGACATCAAAAGAGAAGTCAAGATTCACTTGAGAAAGCCTTGTTGCTGGGAAAGGTGGAGGGCAAAAGAAGAAAGGAGCAGCCAAAAATGAGATGGCTAGGATGGTATTGTAGATGCAATGGGCACAAAGCTAGGCAGGCTGAGGAGGATGGTGGAAGACAGAGGTGCCTGGTGGGCAATGGTCCATAGGGTCGCAAAGGGTTGGAATAGACTGTGTGACTGAACTACAAAACAAATAGTCCTCATGAGGCATCAGTATGGGCCAGATAAAAGAAAAGGAAATTAACAAGGGAGCATCCACCAGAGTCCCACATTCACCCACAGAAAACTTTGTGTACACAAATGGTCATCTGATAAGGTTCTACCAATAGTAGATAGTGGAATCCTCTATCCAATGGAACAGTGAGAGTTATGAATCATTAGATCCATTAGGATCCAATGACAATAACTTCTTTTAATTTAGCTTCTTTTCACAATGAATTGAAATGTGACTCCTTTGTGTCCAAAAAATTCAGGGAGGAAGTGATCAGCATCAATGAAATGTTCCTGGAATGTGTTTCGTTGCTGAGAGGCCCCACAAAGAATACAGTAAAGCCATTTTTGTAGGACCAGGTATTATCATTTTAACAGACTATACCAAAGAGAGCAACATAGAAATTTTGATGATATTTGTATTTGTGACATTGATATTTGTATTTATGACAGTTGATTATATTTGTAATGCTGGACTGAATTTTTGCTATTATATTGCTGTTATTACTTTGCTATTATATTGTTATATTGTTATATTGTATGTTATTTCTGCCTTATTGTTGGACTTTATTGATTGACTATATACTATTTATGTTGTACACCGCCCTGAGTTGGTCGCACCAAGTAGGGTGGTATAGAAATCCAATAAATAAATAAATAAATTTATAAATAAATAAATCGTCAGCCTGAGTGCATATTTAGTAACATTGGTTTATAAACCACCTAATATAGCATTCTGTTTCAAGAAGCTGTCAATTATGAAAAGCCAAAACATTCACTTTCTAGTCGGGAGATTCCAACAACCAAAGAAAAATTTAGGGCTATGAATATAATGACAAAAAAAGATGAAACAATTTTAAAATGGGCAGAGGCCCATTCAATGTCATTTATATATGACCTTAAACTATCCAGTTTTTTTAACCCTGGTAAATAGCAGAGAGACTACAACCTAGATTTAATTTTTGTAAGTGTATCTAGAGCTTAACAGTGCATTAAGAGCATAGGCAATCCAATTTCAGACACTCAGCACAGATTCACTCTTAGACCTCCTCATTCAGTTCAGTCTATGCCATTCTGTAGCGCCAACTAATAAAAATTTGCAACAATACTACATGCTGCGGTGCTTCAGATTGCCTCTGAAACAAAGAATTATGATCAATTTGTAACTTTAATTTTGTATTTTTTAAAATGCATTCCAAGAACACACAATATTTATTTTTTTGAGAAATTTGATCTTGACAAAACAATTGTGATGGATAGACACTTTCATACAGCTTGGTATGAAAAGGAATAACCAGAAAGCTTGGATTCTTCTGAAAGTGCTGAACATTTAATCAAAACAAAAGGGCACTATGTGCAAATATTCCCCCCAAACTTGTGGTTTTCAGAATTAGTGCAGATTGTTTTAGTTCAAAACTAGTGTACTTTTCTTTTGAGAAAACAAGGCAACACTCAGATAAACAAACGACAACAACAACAACTGGTTAACTCAAAAAGCATTTTATTAGAAACCCGACTACTTCTTCCACATCTAGGCAACCAAGTATCAGTCATTAGGGATGTGCCATTCTTTTTCACTTTTTTATTCCATTCTGAGAGCTCAACCTGCTTGGTTGCCCTGCTCAAAAGCCAGTCGCATCTGACTCTAAGGTTCAGTGCTCATTCCTGTTTACAGCCAAAGAGCCAGTGCTGTCTGCTTCTACAGACATTTCCATGGACACATGGCAAGCATGCCTCAATACTGGAGTGCAGGGAATGCTGTTTACATTCCCACCGAAGTGGTCCCTATTTATCTACTTGCAATTTCTTGCTTTCGAACCATTAGGTTGGCAGGAGCTGGGAGAGAGATGGGAACTCACTCCATCATGCTGTACCTGGGAATCAAACTTGACCTTCTAGTCAGCGAATTCAGTGTCTTAACCACTTGAGCCACTACAGTCCCCAGCCTGACAGACCCACATCTAAATTCTGCTCACCTGGAGAAAGGTTGAATGGGAAGACCTCATGGCCTAGGATAGGCCAAACTCGAGCCTACCAGCCTGTTAGAAAAGGATGATGCCCAGCTGATTGCTGAACAGTCAGCAATGCTTTAGCTTTCTTTGTACAACTCATTGATATAATAATTTTTTGTTGTTGTTCAGTTGCACAGTCAATTCCAACCCTTTGTGACCTCATGGACCATTGCCCTCCAGTCACCTCTGTCCTGCACCCAATTAAAACTATTCTGAATGAGAATCAACTTCTCCCTACTGCTCTTCTTCCAATGGATCACCTCATAATTTGCCTAAGGATGAAACCTCAGATTTTGCATAAGGAAACATCTTTTCACTCTGTCAAAGCCTGTGTGTTGTTTTGAATGTGCATCCATTGAAGACGATGACCATCATTGTGCACCTCTAGTTTAGTTTCCTTTTCTACCTCCAGCTAAAATAAAATTTTGTTTTGAACATAAATATCAGCTCAACAATCTATAGAGTCAGACGTAATTTGATTGGTAGACATGCAGCTATGAATATGAACCAGGAGTGCATTAAAGCTTTTCATGGACCTACTATCAGCAAAGATGCAATGTACTGTGCTGTCACACAATGGTAATCTATTGTTTAATTGAGTATTTACTGTTGCCAAGCTATGACTAATGTCCAAAAGCATAGTCCAAAAGCACCACCCTCCTGAGAGAGTGGGCAGCCTGAAGATACAATGTGTGTTTATTTGACTGAAAAAGCTTTGTGTTTGTTTATGCAGCAAGAATGCAGTCTCCTCTAATTGTTACCCTTTTCTGTCATGACATTTAACGTTCATTCCTAAAAATCTGAAAATGCCACCTGTTCAGGGAAGTTCTATTTCTGCAAGATAAAATAGACGCAATAGCATTTTATTCCCTGAAAAACAAACACCCCCTGCTATGATATCAGCAGACTGAAAGGGATGTGGAATACCAGTTTATTAGCATTTCAAAGACTGATTACAATGGGATAATTCTTCACCAAGAAAATTAATTTTGATGGGCAGCTCTCATTTTTATTAATTAAAATACATTCAAAAAATCACAACAAAAACAAAAATTACCGTATTTGCCGGCATATAAGACGACTGGGTGTATAAGACGACCCCTCAACATTTCCATTCAAAATATAGCATTTGTTATATACTCACCATATAAGACTACCCCTTCTTCTGCACACCTTCCACACACCAAATAAAACATAAAAGAACATCAGATTTGATTTAAACATCTCCCTGTGGCCCACACTAGTGTGCAAGTGAGCATGTGCGAGCTCTGCGTAGACAAGGGCGGGGCAGAGCACCACTGCTTCCTGCCGAGCAGAACGGGCAGATCATGCTAAAAAGGCTGGCACCACTGTCTCGCTGCTGATGCTCAGCGCAGCCATGCTGGATACCGCGCGATACTGGATGGTATGTAGAATGAGGTGGGCGGGCATTGGGAGGCCACTATGGGCACCGTGTGGACATCGGGAGGCCACTATGGGCACTGGGCGAGCATTGGGAGGCCACTATGGGCAGCTATGTCTATCCCAACTGAAGTGCACCCGGCATATAAGACGACCCCCCCCACTTGGAGGCATGTTTTTCAGGGGGGGAAAATAGTCTTATACGCCAGGAAATACTACATATAATACAATAAAACTTCTACGTGAATCCACCACAATTGGGATTTGTAAATTTTCGCCATTAAATATTTTCAACATCTTCTATTGGAGTTTTCTTTTCCCTTTCACTGATACATAATCTTATTTGATAAATGAAGAATCTGTTGGAATGTACTGTAGGTCCTTTAGCCTACTTTTGAATGTTTGCCTACCTAGTCTCCAGCCAATATATCTTCTTCACTTCCTCTTTTACCCCATTGGGTGTCAAAGGAGATGCAAGATTTCTGTGGTGACCAATCTTTGTTTATGTTTTGTTGTAAGTGTCCATGTTTGGCACTGGAGAGGCAAGTCTCTTGTTCTGGCACTTCTAGCAGCCTCCACTGGTATTATTTGTTTTTTTTTTCTTGTAATATTTCTTTGATTTTATCTCTCCACCTTCCTCTGGGTCTGCTCAGCACCAGATGTTTCCAACCACCATGATTTAGCTGTTGAAACACAGTGGAGAAGCAGCAAAAAAATCTCAAAAAGGAACAAAAATGCTCCAAAAAAGCCTCCTGCCATCATGGGAAATGATGGAGGTTGTGTAAGAAGCTACAAAAATTGTACGATTACCACCTCTGTTACCAAGATAAGTGACATATTTGGACTTTTAGTGGTGGTGGTAGCTTCTTGAGGTGCCAGGATGGTCACCATGGACCATATTAATGAGCTCCATGGACCAGATTAGGCCCATGGGCCATAGGTTGGGAACCCCTGGAGTAGATAATTGGCTTCATAGGAGGGCTGATAGAGCCCTATTTTTCTTCTCTCTCCCTTTTTCTCACCCAGGCGGAAATGCATCCCTATCTATTCTATTTCATGAAGACTGACCAGTGGGGTCCTTGACAAATGTTCCAGCTTGAAGCAATCTGGATTCCATATTATTTGGTCTGGGGCACAGATCCAAACCAATTTCCATATTTAGTTCTTCAGCCTCCCAATGGACTGCACTGGAAAATCAAAACAGCTCTAACTATTTTGCATAGTATACATGTCATTTGGAGTTAAGGTAAGAACCATGTAAACTTGCCATCCTTCAGAGGTCGGTAAAATGAGTATCCAGCATGTTGGGGGCAAAATGCTAATACCTTGTAAACTGCCCAAAGAGTGCACTAAGCATTCTTATAAGTGTAATTGCTATTGCTACAGTGGTAGGCACAAGGATGATAACAGCTCAACAGCAATCTCTTGCAATGATGTGCTAGTTTTCCTGATTTATTCCCTGAACTCTCTGAGATCTGCCTAATAAGAAGGGTGACTTCTTCATGCAGATTTATTTCATGCCATGACCAGTACATGGACCTTTTAGTCCAGAATTCTATTCACATAGTGGCCAATATTATTTTATGTCATTGCCAATAAGGCAATGCTGGCATAAATGTGCTGGGAGTTATGACTGACAACAAGGAATTGTACTATGGATCTGAACAACAGTCATATGTGTGTAGAACAATTGGTTATGCATGTGCTAGTGAAAGTGCTTCATCTTGATGCTAATACAATTACCACACACAATCTCAAGTTGTATGTAGCTGCGCAATAGGCAGGGGTGTAGCTACCGCCGTATCTGCCGTATCAATTATACGGGGGGCCCGGGCCACGGGGCCCCCCAACGTGGGTAAGCAAAAATTAATAAAAACTTCCCAAATTTTAATTATGATGAATAAATATTTCTTTTAATTTTATGCATTTTTTTTTCTTTTGTGAGAAATCTTTACCCTTCCTAAGGGCCCCCAAACAAATTTTTATACGGGGCCCCGCCAAGGCACGCTATGCTTCTGGGTTCTGACCAGTGCACGCACAGCACTGGTGGGTTGCAATACATTTCAAATCATTCAAAATAGTTCACTGAGTGTGGTTCACAGAAAGAGCCTCCTCAAAGGTTGAGGTATTTTTGAACCACAATTGGACATATCCGGGTAACGGCAACCTTGAGTTGCCAGCTAATCATTCTTACACTGGGTCACGCGAAGGGAACTGTAGAATGAACTCAACAAAAGGTGCCTTCATTTTGGCAGTTCCAAGTCTGTTCTAGACATGGAAGAAGAAGAAGTTCACTGAGTTATTGTTGTAATGGTTGGTTTAGCATTTGATAGACGTCCTAAAACATTGATTGTATGAGTAAAGTATGAGCAGTAAATCTTGTATGAAAAACTATCAGTGGGACATTTTATGACCTAAATATATATCATATAAGTCTGGGACTATCTGGTCATTACTGCATTTTCTGATAACATTTCATATGAAAATGTTACATTGGGTTTAATTTCAATTTTAAACCTAGATAAAATCTATTTTAATACTACTGTAAATTATTTCACAGACATTACAATGTTTGGTATTTAACAGAATTTCAATAGACCTTGTTCTAGATAGATTTCATGCCTAAAGAAATCATCATGAATGACTGGTTTCCAGGTAGCAGCAATTTAAAAAAATTAAAATGTTCATGTACTATTAATAATCCTTATCTGCCTAGATATTAATAAAAATAATTGTGAGCTGTCAAATCAATTCAGATTTATGGTGACCCTTTCCAGGATTTTTTAGGTAGAGAGCACACAGAAGCTGTTTTCATTTCTTCTTCTAAGAGCAATGCTAGACTGTGCAGATTTCCCATAACTGCACAGGCTGGCTTTTCTTGCAGGAGGCATAGTGGCAGGAGGCATACCTGAATGGGAAGTAGGGGATGCAAATAATCTTTACTAGAGAGTGTGAAAGCTGCATTCAATCTAAGAAGACAAAATTGGGGTTAGATGGACAAATAACTGAACCTAGGGTTATAAATAAGGCTAGAAAACAGCTTTCTGTGATCCTATGAACCTTCATCACTTTGTACTGAGATTTCTTTTCTTTTTCTGCATTTTGTTTTTCAAAAATAGAAGTCTAAGGCCATGGTCTAATTTTGCTTTTATCAAACTATGGACCATTCTAAGCACCTTTCCAAAATGAATTGTAGCATATACCTATGTTAATAAATAAATAAATATTGATCTCTTGCTTTTCTTCAAAATTATAACATTACTTGATGGCCAGAATCCTCTTGACACAGTTTTACGTGCATAAGGCTGATGATGCCATCAGCCATGACCTTTTATCTTTAATTTTTGGGATCGTCAGGGCAGGGCAGGGAAATTTTTAATATCAAAAAATCATTGACATCCATCCCAGTCATAAGCCTTACATATGCAGAGGCATGTGACAAGATTCCAGCCAATTCATTCAGTAAGATAGACAGATGGGTGCCAGACTTATATAAGGTCAGTTTTGCCGGCAACACAGTGGCTTGGTTGGATGCCATAGATGTGGCTGGGTTCCTGCAGTAGTGGCTCCATGTGGCTGGTGCATGAGGTGCTGGGTTGCAGTGTCTAACACATTTGATGACATGAGCAGAGAGTGGGGAGGGGGCAGCAGATTATCACAGTCACCAGTGCTCAGTTTAAAAGGCAGAGCGGCATCACAGTTTTCTCTTCTTGTACTGTGATAACCTTTCATTCCCTCCTGCACTCTCTTTACTATTACAGTATATCAAGAAGCAAATTTATTACATTACACATGGGATTGAAGTACTGTAATGTGGACTATTCTTGAGACACACTGGTGAAATGTTGATATGAAAAGATGGAACTGGGTTAAGAATTCTCTGCATAAAAACTCATGTATGCAAACTTTTGAATTATCATATGGAGGTGCCAAAACTGAAAGAAGAGACCTGTGGTATTTGCTCTGTTTTCTTTCCAACTCTTTCATATTCAGGGAACTGATGTCCTGCATGATGGGGTGAGCTCACATCTCTGTCCCAGTTCCTGCCAACCTAGAAGTCTGAAAGCAAGAAATTGCAAGTAGATAAATAGGGACCACTTCAGTGGGAAGGAAACCAACATTCTGTGCACTCCGGTGTTGAGGCATGCCTGCAATATGTCCACGGAAATATCTGCAGTCACAGACAGCACTGGCTCTTTGGCTATAAACAGAGATGAGCACTGAACCCAAGAGTCAGATACAACTGGCTTTCAAGCAAGGGTGACCTTTACCTTTACCTATATGGAATGTTGTTTCTTTACTGCCAATCAGTTCTCTTGAACAAGTTTTGAAAAACTAAATTACAGAAAATATAAAACCAAAAACTATATATACATCATTTTCATTTTGTTCCGCAAGATTTAGAAAATAGCATAACAATTTGGAATGTTTCAGTTGAAGGAACTTCCATAGGTGTTTTTTTTTCCTTAGCTGATGGGGGGAACTGTAACTGGATTAGTAATCCTACACTACAAAAACTTATATATATGAACTTTGAATTATCATATTCAGGTACAAAACTGAAAGCATATACCTGCAGTATTTGATCTGTTTTCTTTGTCACTCGTTTACATTTCAGAGATTAAAAAAAGAATGCAGAGCAAGAAGAAGGTTTTAAATACAATACACACACTCGTACTGTACATTCTGTCTCTCTTTCTTTCCCTAGAGGGTTTAAAGCAGAAGTTCTCAACCAGAAGCGTAGCTTACCTTGGCGGGGCCCCGTATAAAAATTGTTTGGGGGCCCTTTATATGTGGGGCGGAGCTAACGTCATGACATCATGACGTCGTGGGGGGAGCCAACGTCATGACGTCATGGGCAGGGCCAAAATAAAAATAAAATAAATAAAAATAAAATAAATAAAATAGAATTAAAATGTAAAAAAAAAAAAAACCACACACACCTCAACCCACCCACCCACCCACCCGAAACACAAAAACCTCACTTACCTTAATCCTGGGGCCTCTTCTTCCTCCGCCTCTGCTGTCACCGCCGCGCCGCCGCTGCTGCCATCGCACGACCGCTCCCTCGACGCGCATGGCGAAGGCAAGGGGCAGCTGTGGAAGGCGAGTGGGCGCAGCGAGGCAGCCCCGAGGCCCTCCCCCCGGTCGCCGCAGGGGCTCCCTGGCAGGCTGCGCCAGCCCGGGCGGCGCTCTCCACCTCGACACTGGGGTGACAGGTCATGTGGCAGGCATGACAAGCGCACGGAACACTGTTTCTCTACAGTACTTGCAATTTTTTTTGCTTTCGAACTGCTAGGTTGGCAGGAGCTGGGACAAAGACGGGAGCTCATTCTGTCCTGCACTGGTGTAAAAAAAAGTGCTGTTTTTTTTTTAACTCGGCAGCTTAACCTATCAATCCACCTCTTCGGAAGCAGCTGGGCCTTGTGATTATGACTAAACTCGGATTTTTGCTATTTTCCCGAAAGAGACCCAATTAAGGCTCGGAATTCTACTGAAATTAACGCGAAGCTTAGCCGGTCTACACGGCTTCGATGCTCTCCGGGGATGGGGCGAGGGAATGGGAGCCATGAATCGGGCGCACTAGGACCCAGCGGAGGCTTGGTGAACAACTTGCCTCCCCTTTCCCTCCTCTGTTGCGGCTCCGCCTCCTGTCGTGGAAACTTAGCCATGGGTTTGGAAGCGATCCGGTACCGTCGGGGCTCCCTGCGGATCCTCAACCAGCTTCTGCTGCCGCAACAGAGCCTTTATGAGGAGATTATTTTTAATTTTATTTTTTGCCGTTGGGGGCCCCCATAGCCCGGGGCCCCCGTATAATTGATACGGCTGATACGGCGGTAGCTACGCCTCTGTTCTCAACCTTTTAAAGCCTGGGAGCCAGGTCATGCTCCCTCAGACAGCTTCAGGGGCTGGATGGCCATTTTGCCCTTCCTCCAAGACATGGCACTTCCTGGTGTGGTGGAGGCAGCAGGGGCCACATGAAGTGGTGTTGCAGGCCACATTTGGCCCATGGGCTGTAGGTTGAGAATCCCTGGCTTAAAGTTTAAAAACACCTGAGTTTGCCAGAAATACAATGGTGCCAGAAACACATATTCTTCATTATTTTACATGAAATATGTGCTTTTCTTTCAAACACAAAGAGATAAGCATTTCCCTCCTGCTATTACCTGGTGGGCCTTTTTGTCCTATTTGGTCTTAGGCTGCACAAGGTAGGTATTAGGCATTCAGTGGGAACAAGAGAAATAACTGCATGTGTATTTACAATAAACCTTTTCCTATGGATTGCATTTAGAGAAAAATCTCTGAGTTTTAAAAGAAATAAGGTCTTGCAATGTTGACCTGAGAGAAGAAGACTGAAATCTTACATATGCATACTTAGAAGCAAACCCTATCGTATGTGATAGCATTCAATTCTGAATAGATACAGCTATTAATGTACATTACAAATGAACCCATTTCCCTCACATTTCTTTTCTTTTTGCCTATTGACAGAGCTCACAAAGCAGAGGTGTTCAAAGATTTGTGATTTATTGTTGATTTACTGAATTTCTATCCCATCTTTCCAATGTGGGATGATGTTATTACAAAGGAATGCCAGCCATTCAGAGGATGTGTCACAGAAAAATGGGGAATCACAGGATCAACCTAACATGCCCAAATCAACATTCAGCACTATACTAGCCTTATAGTTGGCATGGTTGGTTACTTGGCAGCTTTCTGTAAAGGTGGCTTACTATAAAGTGAAAAAGGTGCCTTAATAATCAAAACAAAATAGAGTTATAAATGTTAAAACGAAAACAATTCAGCTATTAAAATGCAGTTGGAATTAATATTTTATTAAAGTACTAATATTAGTTTTACCTTTAAAAAGAAAAAAAACACCAGCAGTTCCTCTAAGATTTTGCAGTTTGATCCTATTAATTGCTGAAGGCCTTCCTGAACATAAAGCAGTGGGGATGCAAACTTAGCCTCTCTTGGCAAAGAGTACCAGTATGCTGGAATATAGAATAATATAGAACCAAAGAGAATCCATCTTTGCCCTCTCAATAACCTACAGGTGGAGTCACAGTGAGTCAGCTTAAGCTTGCCTGCCTATTGTTCAGACTGATGCAATAGACCATTCTTCATTAGAATAGGGGGATCATAAATTACCCAGTAGTAGAGGATGGGGAGATAGTAATCACCCAATAGTAAGTGTGGTCTTGGCTATCAGCCAATACTAAGTGTATTATTTTGATCCCTTTGTCTTTTTAAGCCAATGCCAAGTGTTAAATCCTAAGCCTTCCACATGGGGTGAAGGTCATGTATTTCCTGTTTACTGTGTACATAAACTCTGTGTTTTGAGTCTTTCGGGATTCCCAGACTTGAGTTGCAATACTCTCTGTGAACCATTGCATAATAAAATATCCTGATCTGTATGACCATGGAATTGCTGTTCCATCTCATCTTCTGCTACAATGCCAGCATCTGGAAGTAACCACAGAGAAGGACCCTCTCTTAGGTCTCTACACCAAATAGAGGCAGTGGGGCTGTGCAAAGTATCTCTCTACTAGATCACAAAATCTGGGCAGCTAGTATAAGAATATATATTCTTTCAGCTACCCTGGACACATCATATAGGGCCTTATTTGTGACACCCAGCACTTTGAAATATGACTAGAAATGGAATGATAACCAATTAAGTTGTTATATAAAGGGAGTTACATGCCATGCACTGTTTTGTACTAGCTGAAGCTGCTGAACATTCCTCAAAGGCCCCTTGTCTAATTTCCTCCTGGAGATGAGGAATTTTGAGATATTTGAAAATTCCCACACTGAGGTCTTCTCAAGTCAAAACATCCTGATTTGATAAGAAAGAATACTTTGGTACACATTCCTTGCCTACTTATTAGAAATGTAAGTTCCTCTGCTGCAGATTCAGAGCCTTCCCTATCCAATATGCTCCACTTCAATATTTAAAACTATTAAAAAACCTGGGGGTGGGGGATAGGGATAGAAGGGCACAGTGTATAACCTGGCTCTATGCCTAAAATCAGTCTGGCCAGGTTATCCTGCTATGGTAATAGAGTATACTGCCAGCAACTCAACACCAAGTGTTAAGCAGTGGTTAACTAACCTGACAACCCTTATGACTGACGGCTTGGGTGCCAAAGTCCACAGGGAAGGGTGATGGTCCCCAACAGGACAATAGTAAAGGTAAAGGTTTCCCTTGCTCGAAAGCCAGTCGTATCCAACTCTAGGGGTCAGTGCTCATCTCTGTTTCTAAGCCGAAGAGCCAGCGCTGTCTGCTTCTGCAGACGTTTCCGTGGTCATGTGGCAGGCATGACTAGACACCGGAGCGCACGGAACGCTGAGCCAAAAGGGCTCAAGACCAGAAAATGACTCACAGAACTGGATCATTGGTATGAGGGTCATGTTGTAATGTGGAAGACAGATGAAAGGCATTATATTCTAAGGACAGTCTTCATGGCAGATCACCATGAGGACAGATACGGCAGAAGAAAAACAAGAAGAATGCCTAAAATAGCATTTTTCAGATGCTATTGCTTACATGTTAACTTCGTCGTGTGAAACATATCTTAGAACGGGGCAATATTTGCAAGGAATAGTGAAGCCAGCAGAAAATGTATTTCTAAATAACATACAGTGCAATCCTAAATGTACTTTCTCAGTGGTACTTACCTCTTAATGTCTAAAGAAGATTCAAGATACAGTAATACCCCGGTTAGCATTTGCACCACATAATGCTAAAACTGGATAATGGAGAATTTGAGGCAAACTTTTGCACCACACAACATTAACATAATGTTGTGTGATGCAAAAGTTTGCCTCAAATTCCCCTTCATTGATCTCTGTCCCAAACTCCACGGGGCTGGAGACCAGCCCTGTGGGCATTGGGGCAGAGATCTCCACTCAGAGTGGTGGTTTGGTTGGGGGCAGGGCGTGCCAGGAGCACAGGGTTTTTTTAGGGAGAGATCAGGCAGCCCGATCTCTCCCCAAACAAACTGGTGCTTGGCTCGATCTGCCTGCCTCTTTGGAAAGGTCAGCAGGGATTCCAAAGAGGTAGTCAGATCGACCCCCTGTTCTCTTTCCTCTTCGGAAAGGGAACAGGGCTTTTTAAAAATGTTGTGCGATCAATATATCACATGTTAAAAACCAGATAACGTTAAGACTTGTGGAACCAAGTCTTAGCATTATCGAGGGTACCAGTGTATAGTATATCCCAGAAGAAGTCATACCCCTCTGTTATTTTATTTTATACTTCATTAATGGGTTCTTAATTACCCTTGAAACAGACAAAAAGCACAATTAAAAAATCTAATCCTCTCAATTACTGTGAACATTTAATCTCAGAACCATGATATAATCATCCTTGTAATCCAAATGATTTGTTTGTTTTGGTGATTGAGAGGGAAGAACAAAAACTGAGCAAGGATCTCCTCAGTTAATACCATCTTTCCTCATTATGATCTCATGTTTCCCTGTTGTTGTTGTTGTTGTTGTTGTTGTTGTTTTAAATCAATCCAAGTTGTTTAGACAGAAGATATCCGTGGGCATGTCATGTTAATAGATGAATCAAAATCTGCAATTTACAATAGATAAAAGCCTTTAAGATCATACACTTGGTGCAATTCAGCAGGTTTAGTTTATGCCACAGGTATTGGTATTCTTCTGAGGTGGACAGTTCTTGAGTGTCTCAACAGAACTGCCATGGGAGCTTACACAACCCCATAGTATACTAACATATCCATGGCATGCAGTGTTTCTCAGTTCTTGTACCCCAAACCTGTATTTTTTTGAGATAGACTAATAATAAGTGTCTGGTCAGGTTATCCTGCTATGGTAATAGAGTAAACCATACTCCCAGTGACTCAATGCCAATTGTCAGGTGGCAGTTAACTAACCTGACAATCCTGAGGACTAGCAGCCTTGGGTGGCAAAGTCCACTGGGAAGGATGATGGTCCCTAAGTGGATGAAATCTCACTTGAATCCATATTGATGGAGGGCAGCAGCTTTATCAATACTGGCCTGGGACTGGAGAGGACTTTGTGTGCCAAAGGAGCTCAGGACCAGAAAGTAACTCACAGAACTGGATCAGTGATATGGGTGTCATGCTGTGATGTGGAAGGCATATGGAAGACCACTGTATTATCTTGTTCCCAGGACAATCTTCATGGCTGAGCTCCATGATGATAGCCAACATTTAGAATTGGATCGGGCACTTGAAGAAGAAGACTTATAACATAATTATCAACAGAGAAAATAATTATTCAAAAAGTTTCATCAGGATCTCAATAATGTTCAACCTAACAACAACCTTATTCTAGAATAGTTCACAACATAAGTTCATTATGTACAAATTTGTCTTCAGCTACATAATTGTGGTATAAAGACCAATTTATATTGGACTATAATGTAAATACAAATATTTTCTTCCAGCTTCTATCCACACTAAAAAAAAACCATTTACTAAACTAAGAAGCATGATACAAATGAATCTCTTCAGATTTCTTTAGAAAGAAATTCACACCTTAAAGATTTGTGTCAGCTATTACTCAAGCTGCAATACTCATCCTACAAAATGAGGAAACAAATCAAAAGATTAAATACAGTAGCTCCACTTAAATGTATCTTTACTAAATTATATCCCGCACTAGACAATTTTATTTGCCTCTCCCAGGTCACTATGGCAGCTCTGTATTTCCACTTACAATTTCCTGCTTTCAAAAAGTAGGTAATACCAAAACAATGTAAAAACAGGTAACACCCCCTGCTTTATACCTAGATGACCATTATGTCTCTGTATCTGCACTTGCCATACCTTATCAGAACCTCAGGATGTCATCCACAGCATCAGGGATTTATTCAGTTACTTATCTTCTACTGTGATGTAATCTTTCTTCTCTAGAAGCAAGAAGAGAGCAAAAAGATCAATCTTTTTCAATTGTCATACCCAGCTAACATCAAAAATGATGGTAATTCATAATCTAGGAGAACAATGCATCAGGCTCCCAGAGGACCCTGTCATGAACTGTAAGACAGCTATTGGAAAACAAAGAACTTCAAAGGATAAGTTAAATGCTGTTTCCCCTGGATTTCTGATGTAGGACTGAAGGGTTTTGCTACCTGTTGGAGGTTTTCAGCTAAGGCTATATGTGTAGTCATCCTGTATTTTGTAAAGCAGGGATGACCAAACTATGGCCTATGGGGCAGATCTGGCCCACAGTGCCAATTAATCTGGACCACACCACCCTCTATGCTAAAGGAAGAGGAAGTAAAATGTGCATAACATGCCCACCCATGTGCACAACACTGCTGTAAATGACCTTTGGCTATGGTAAATGTGTTTATAATAGCACCGGTCATTTATGGCAGCATTACAGTATGTGCATGTATAAGAGTGGCAGGACCTGCGCTGGTAACATATTCCCTTGGCCTATTTGCCCATTCCTCAGCTACTTATGATTCCCAGTATCAAGGAGAACTTGAACATGGTTCCTTCTGCAGTCTAAGTGATTTATTTCAGTTGTTGTTATTGTCCAGTCACACAGTCGATTCTGACCCTTTGCCACCCTATGGACCATTACCCGCCAGGCACCTCTGTCCTCCACCATCTTCCTCAGCCCGCCCAGCTTTGTGCCCATTGCATTTGCAATACCATCTAGCCACTTCATTTTTGGCCGCCCCCTTCTTCTTTTGCCCTCCGCCTTTCCCAGCATCAAGGCTTTCTCAAGTGAATCCTCTCTTCTCATTTGGTGTCCAAAGTACTTCATCTTCATCTTTACTATTTGACCTTCTAGGAAGCAGTCAGGGTTGATTTCTTCTAAGACCTATTTGTTCTCCTCGCTGTCCAGGGAACTCTCAAAACTCTCCTCCAACACCACATTTCAAAGGCATCTATTCTTCTGCACTCAGCTTTCCTAATGGTCCAGCTCTCACAAACATACATTGCCACCAGGAATACATTTACTTTGACTGTACAAATTTTTGTTTGCAAGGTGATGTCTCTACTTTTAACTATGTTCCCCAGGTTTCTCATCGCTTGCCTCCTAAGAACCAGTCGCCTTTTTATTTCATGGCTACAGTCACCATCTGCAGTGATCTTGGATCCTAAGAAAGTAAAATCTGTCACTCCTTCTTCCCTATCTATTCTCCAGGGACTGATAGGGCCTGTTGGCATTATCTTGGTTTTCTTGATGTTGAGTCTCAAGCCAGCTTTTATGCTCTCTTCTTTCAACCCAAGTAGCAGCTTCTTTAGGTCTTCCTCACTTTCTGCCATTAGGGTGGTATAATCTGCATATCTCAAGTTGTTGATGTTTCTCCCAGCATTTTGATCCCAACTTGTGATTCGTCCAACCCTGCACTGTGCATTATGTGTTCTGTGTATAAGTTGAATAAGCAGGGTGACAAAATGCAGCCTTGTCTTACTCCTTTTCCTATTCCAAACCACTCTGTCCTTCTGTATTCTGTCTTAAACTGTTGCTTCTTGACTCTTGTACAGATTTCTCATGAGGCATATAAGGTGTTCCTGTATTCCCATCTCTTTAATTACTTGCCACATTTTATTGTGTTCCACACAGTCAAAGGCCTAGTTGTAGTCAATGAAACAGAAGTAGACTTGTTTCTGATATTCCCTTGTTTTCTCCATGATTCAACATATGTTGGCAATGTGGTCTCTAGTTCCCCTGCCTCTTTGGAACCCAGCCTGCACTTCTGGTAAATCTCTCTCCATGTGCTGCTGAAGTCTATCCTGTATTATCTTGAGTATCACAATTGTTCGATAATTTGAACTTTCTTTGGCATTACCCTTTTTTGGGATCGGAACATATACTGATCTTTTCCAATCCTGTGGCCATTGTTGTGTTTTCCAAATTTGCTCGCAAACATTTCCCCAGCAAAGGGATGCCAAAACAATAAACCGAATGTCAACAGGGCCCCTTCCCTTAACAGTACACATTCACCAAGTGAAAAAGAAGACTAACATCCACACACACACTCACACCCACCTCACCACTGTGGCATCATGTTGCATCATTTTATACCATTTCCATAACCCCCTTCTGTCAATCACTGCTTTTCTCCAATCCTAGCCTTCATAGCCCTCTCTGAGGTAACTATCCACCAGAACTATACAGTCAAACCTCACATAACAAATGCCTCGCTTAGTGAAAAACTTGCATAATGAGCGGGCATTCTTCAAATGTTTCCGTTTTGCATAACAAAAATTTTCGCTATACTAAATGGACTTTTCCTATGGAAAATCTCGCATAACGAGCATTTCTAAGGGGAAAACTCACATAGCAAAAAAAATATATATATGTGAGTTTTTCTATAGGAATTTTCGCTATGTGAAAAAAAACTCACATAGCGAAAAAATTGCATAGCAAGCAGCAACGCAGAACGAAATATTTTTGTTATGCAAGGTTTGACTGTACAGTGTTTTTTCCTCTTCCCCTGTCAAGGCCAATTCCCCCTCCCTTTCAAAACTGCTTCAGATAAACTGGCTGGCTAGAGAGAGGTTACTCCCTTACTCCAGCCCTCTGTTTGTATTTTTCCAAGTTTGTCTTGCTCTTATGGTCAACGGGAGGGGTTGCTCACTCCCCATTTTACTTCTGCTTCTGGTGGGAGAAACCATGTGACTGGCATACTCAACCACGTGACTGGTCTGTGGCCCGAAAGGTTTGGGCACCCCGGTTGCAAGGTAACACAAATAACACAATGTCAGCAATGCCCCAGTATTTGTTTCCAAAGAAAATAAAATCATTCCCCAGAGTAGAAGGTTGAAGGTAACAATATAATTGGCATCTAGATGTTCCCCAAAACTTTCAGGGGAGAAACAACTTTAATCTATTTTATAATGCATGTGCAAGCATTGTTCTGCCCTACTCTCAGAAGCAAGTACATTTTGATACATGCAACTAGTCACACACATCTGGGCAATTGTTTCACCTTGTTTGAGCATCACCTTGTTTGAGCCATTGTGGGAATGGGTTAAATTTGTATGGGCAAAATTTTTTTCCAGAATAGTAGGGTAACCTAAGACATTCTCAGGCAGTCCATGGATATATGAAAATATTAAGGGCTAAAGTAGAAAACCCCATGGAAAAATAGATAGGGGTTTATTTTCCTTAATATGGAAAGTGTACATTTACAGGGTTGTGGCTATAAAAGTGCAACTTTTATGTTGCATCTGAATATCAGTTTAAAGCAGGGATTCTCAACCTGTGGTCCATGAACTGAATGCAGCCCACAGCACTATTTCATTCCCCCCTCCCCCACTGTCTCCACCACACCAGGAAGTGCCATGTGGTGGAGGAAGGGCAAAATGGCCATCCAGCCCTGAAGCTGTCTGACGGAGTGTGACCAGGCTCCCGGCTTTAAAAGGTTGAGAATTCCTGGTTTACAGTTTGAGCTCCATAATGTGTGCTTCTTATCTTCTAGGAAAAGGGAAGCATCTCCCTGAGAGGAAAGGATGATTATCAACTTATTCATGGTTATGCAAAGAATTAAAAATGCTCTATACATGAAAGATGATTGAATTTGTGTGAACTCAAAACTCAAATGACACTAACCATACTGTTATTAATGAGTGCTTCTTTGATGTTCATATTAAAATAGTTAGTAGTGCTTTCAGTATTCTGTTCTGACCATGCATGAAACAAGTGTGGCACAAATGAGAAATGTGTGAAATGACATGAACATTGCATACTAGGTCTCTGTCTACCGAAAACAGAAAGTAAATGTAGATAATTCACTGAATTTATATTCAAATGGCATCCTACTGACTTGGAACTTCCAGATGTACTACTCTATTATTACTACTCTATTAATAAAAAATATCCATAAAATCTTATGGCCTGAAAACTATTGGTGTTTCTCTGAGGCTTGTGTAACTAACCATGGCTAAGTGTAGCTAATTGAAGAGTAGGGCATGATTCAGTAATATCCAGTCAGACACCTGACTGAACAACTGAGATATCTCTGAAACCACATCAGTTAGCTGCAATAGCCTTGACAAGTGACACAAAATACCAATAGCATTTATCTCCATAAGATTTTATGAATCTTTTTGAATAGCAGATCAATAAGCTTGAGTTATTGGATTCTAGCCAATATTCCTCTCTAAATGAAACAAACAAGGGGTCAATGGAAATAGCTGAAATCTGCATGCTATTTTAAAGTAATTATCAATAGAAGGATTAATACCAGAGATTAGAAACAGTGTTTCAAAATATAACACAATAGTATCAGCATTACTTTTGGTAAAATACATTTAGTGCTCATTAGTTATTACTGACAAAGGAAAATAAGACAATTCATTAGCAACATGTTATACATTTACAATAGCCACAGGTCATTTACGGCAGTGTTCTGTGCATGAGCGGACATGTTCTGTGCACTTGCATGCACGTTTTACTTCTGCTTCCAGTGGGAGAAATGACATGACCAGAACGCTCAACCACATGACCAGTCCATGGCCCGAAAAGTTTGGGTACCACTGCTTTAACTGTTTTCCTTGTTTCTGAGCTTTGGGAGGGGAGTGGTTGTTTTGGCATTTTCTGTCACTGTGCAACAGCATTGTGCTTGCAGCTGCCATTGTGGTAGGCCCTATTTCAACTGCCATTTTGACTGTCCACCCATGTGGCTGCCACTTTGATTTCATGGTCACAGGTTGGGAGCTGGGTTAATTCCTAGCATTAATTGCTTGGTTATAAAAGTTTCATTCAATTGGTTTGTTTTAATAAATGGTTTTCCCCAGGTTAATTAATCAGGGGCTAGCTTTATTCATTTATTACTAAAAACTCATAAAAGAGGCAGATGTTAATTCAGTTAATTCTAAGTTACAGTTAATCATTTGTTAATTCATTTATAAATTAACTGGTTACCAATGCATTCATGTTTTGTAAGTTCACTGTGCGACTGAACAACAACAACAAGAACAATAGTGGCAGACAGTATTAATTGATAGATGTTTACAAATTAGTGTTAAGGTATTGGCATTAACTTGCCATTTCATTTTTTTCTATACAGTTTTATAGACACTTAAGGAATTGTTCTGTGCTTGTTTAGGCCATTCAGTACATGGTCCAAGAAGAGCCCGGGAAAAAACCTTTTAAGCAGTTGGCCAGGGTTTTACCCCCACTCCCAGTTGTTTCCACTTCTTCTGATGAGGAGTCCATAACCAACTTCAAAAGTATCCTGGCCCACTTGAGTGTGCTTGATATGGGCCGATGTGGCCAGGGGGAAAGAAGTTGGTGGTGGCAGGCCCTGGTAGGAAGCAAAGCATTCCAAAGCTGCTAGGATCCAGGAATTGGCTAAGAGGAAAAATATGATAGAAGGAAAAGCAAAAAGCACTAGGAGAAAAGAGTTATATATTATTATAATGCAGGCTTGTCAATGTCATATCCAAAGATCTCCTTTTCTGAAATTTGGTGTAAGTGTATTCTGTTCAGTTCTTTCTTGTGGAGTATGCTTGAAGAGCTGCTCAAAAATAACTATCTTTTGAATTGTCCCTGTATATCTGATGTCATGAATGCTTAACTGTTTCTACTGCAAAGAAAGATTCTATGTGACAGTGAAAGGCAAGAGGTTGCAGAAGAATGGACTGCCACAAGGAAGTGTATTGTCTTCAATACACTTCAATATATACACGAATGATTAACCAGTTCCTGACAATACAAAAGTGCTCATCTATGGGGACAGCACAGAAATGGGCATACAAGGACCAAGCTTTGATGAGATAGCTGAAAACCTTACTGGAGCACTTGAAAAATTAGGACAGTGTTACACTATCAACCTTTTGAAGCCTAACCTGAACAAGTATCACGTGTGCATTTTCCACCTTCAGAACTGAGAGGCGGGTTTGAGTTGGATTTTACTTGGCAAGAGAATTGATTACAGCATTGTTTGGCACTGGAATACCTTGGTGTTTGGTGTATGGAGTGCACCTGAACATATGAAACAAGTTGACATTGCTGTTAATGAAACAATGCATGTAGAGACAGGATTATCCAAACCTATACCAGTTGAGAAAATATATCATTTTGTTGGTATTACTCAACATAAGATAAGGAGAGAAGTAGCAGTGGATGCTGAGAGAACTAAGAAAATGACCCACAACATGCTTTGAAATATGCCTCAAGTCTGCCAACTGAGATCCAAAAAGAGCTTTATGGGAAGAACAAATATTATTGAGGGAATGCAAGAGCAAAATCAAATTAGAAGATGGAGGAAGGAGCTCACTGAACAATAACATTAATGAAAGATATGTCTGAGGAATGCAACCTCCCATATGTCACTTGGAGAACTCTGAATAGGTTGAAAGTTGAAGTCCCTAACTGTAAGACTAAGTTGCTTAAGTCAGCCTGTGTGAATGTAGAGAAATAATGAACATTTCCTGGTCTGCTAGTTACTACTGGAAACATCTAATGATGAAGATTTAACTAGCACTTAACCATTAAAGAGCTGGCAAGAGCCATAACAAGCAAACTAAGATTGACAAGAGTGTTGTTGGTTTAATATACTGCAAAAGAAATAGTAGTTTTATGCATAAGGAAAAGGCTTATAAAAATTGTACCTTGATGTGAGATACAAGTATTGATCCAGATTGTGGTCTTCATTGTTAGAATGAATAGGAAATTAAAATGTTTTTTTCAATGAACTTAATTCATTATGTATTGAAAAGAGGGCATCATACATATGGTGTAACCATTTGAAATTTTGTCCCAAAAGAGTTTCTCAGAGGGAAAAGCTAGAGTGCATTGTTAACAACACTGAAACTGGAAACATATTTGCAAATCACAACTATATGTTGTTTGGGTGACTGAAATCTAGCTTGCTGTGATATGCAAGCCCAAGCCATGGTTTAACCAGCCATAAACCACACTCTGAACTCATTATATGTTTTTGCCTTACTAATTCTGGTACTTTAAAATTTAAGACGTGGTTAGTATCAACATCTCAGTCTGCAATCACAGTTTGTCTAGACTTATTTCCCTAGCTGTTCAACCTAAATTGTGAACTAATACAAGAGGAAGTGTTGGTGGGAGAAACCAAAAATTTACAGAACGAGCTGTTATATCATACTTGAGCAACAAATTGTAGTTAACACAAGACATCAGTCATACAACCACAATGCACTTCAAAACTTCAACAAGACAGAAGGATAGTACCTTACAGAATCATGTTGCCTTTCTCTCATCTTTCATATGCCATACACATATGCTCCTGCAGAAGTTCTGGAACATTTCCTTCCCTTGTGCTTACATAAACATGAATCCAAAATGGATTGTATGATTTATTTACCTTGACAATTGCCCCTTCTCATGTCTACCCATTATTCACCTAATTTTAGGCTTTTGTTGTTGTTGTTGTTCAGTCGCACAGTCGATTCCGACCCTCTGCGACCCCATGGACCACTGTCCGCCAGACACTCCTGTCCTCCACCATCCCCCTCAACTCGCTCAGCTCTGTGCCCATTATCTCTAGCCATCTCATCTTGGGCCGTCCCCTTCTTCTTTTGCCCTCGACCCTTCCAAGCATCAAGGCTTTCTCAAGTGAATCCTCTCTTCTCATTTGATGTCCAAAGTACTTTAGCTTCATCTTTACTATTTGGCCTTCTAAGAAGCAGTCAGGGTTGATTTCTTCTAAGATTGACCTATTTGTTCTCCTCGCTGTCCAGGGGACTCTCAAAACCCTTCTCCAACACCACATCTCAAAGGCGCCTATTTTTCTGCACTCAGCTTTCCTAATGGTCCAGCTCTCACAACCATACATTGCCACAGGGAATACCATTGCTTTGACTATGCGAATCTTTGTTTGCAATGTGATGTCTCTACTTTTCACTATGCTCCCCAGGTTTCTCATCGCTTGCCTCCCAAGAATCAGTCGCCTTTTTATTTCATGGCTGCAATCACCATCTGCAGTGATCTTTGATCCCAAGAAAGTAAAATCTGTCACTGCTTCTACTTCTTTCCCATCTATTTTCCAGGTACTGATAGGGCCTGTTGCAGTCTATCCTGTATTATCTTGAGCATCACCTTGCTTGCGTGAGGGATGAGCACAATTGTTTGATAATTTGAACATTCTTTGGCATTACCCTTTTTGGGGAGTGGAACGTATACAGATCTTTTCCAATCCTGTGGCCATTGTTGTGTTTTCCAAATCTGCTGGCATATAGAATGCAATAATTTGATTCCATCATCTTTTAGGGCTTTGAAAAGTTCAACTTGGATACCATCAACTCCACTGGCTTTGTTGTTTGCAGTGTTTTTTAGGGCCTTTCTGACTTCACTCTCTAGAATGTCTGGCTCATGTTCAATCTTCTCATCATTGTGATTATCAGGGGTGTTGAGGTCCTTTTTGTAGAGTTCCTCTGTGTACTCTTTCCATCTTTTCTTAATCTCTTCTGCATCTGCTAACTCCTTGCCATCTTTGTCCTTTATCATGGTCATTTTTGCTTTAAATGTTCCCTTGAGTTCCCCAATTTTTTTGAAAAGATCTCTAGTCCTACCCCTGATATTGTTTTCCTCTATTTCTTTGCACTGTTCGTTCAGGTAGGTTTCCTTATCTCTCCTTGCTTTTCTTTGAAATTCTGTATTTAAGTGACTGTATTTTTTCCTTTCTCCAATGCATTTTGCATTCCTTCTGTCCTCTGCTATTTAAAGAGCCTCATCTGACAACCACTTAGCTTTCTTACACTTCTTTTCTTTTGGTATGGTTTTCCTTTCTGCCTCCTGCATGATGTCCCACATCTCTGTCCATAATTCTTCTGGCTCTCTGTCTAATTTTAGGCTACAAGTTCTTAACTGAAGTAGCTATCTCTTATGTTGCTCTATAAAGTGCACAACAATGACATTGTATAGATAATAAATATTTTTTTAAAACTTCATCTCCATTTCTGAGATAAGAGAAAGAGATAGATCAGCAAAATGGTGCCTATGTCATTTATGCACAAAGTAGAGCACCTTATTTTTGTGATACATTTAAAGGTCTGTTCTGGACTTATCATTTAAACACTCCTTGAGTTTCAATGGTACCTCTATCCTATCCTATAAAACAAAGTACAGTAAAAGTCCAGGTTGCGAAGGAGGTCTGTTTGTACAGTCTCCATTGTAACCCAAAAAAAAAAAAATGTAAACTGAAACATCCATAGGGATGCACTGATTTTTTTTAAATGGTGTTGAATTGATTGTTGTAAACTGAAAAAAAAATACAATAAGAATTTGTAAACCGGGATGGCATTTCCATAAGATTTGCCATCGTAAACCACAGCAAACTTAAACCAAGGCAGTTGTAACCCAGGGTTTTACTGTATGTACATATGATGAGGACTGTAAGCTCATTCAAATAAACTAAGAAAGGACTCAGAAAAATTATGCATACAAAGTTCAAGATACCAAACACTGTGTGGAAAAAGATAGAAGGCAGCCTAGCTGCTATACAGATTTGAGTGCTGATATGTAAATTCACTCATGGTTCCATGGAACTCTGGTAGCTATATATATAGGCAAGAAGAAGCTTCAACATAAAATGCCAGTTGAATTTTATGCTAAAAGGAAGCAAAACTGGGAGTAAAGAAAATGGCAATGAGGAAAGAAGATGGATTGAAAAAACTTGAATGTACGAGCAAAAGTAAGGGAAAGAATGAAATAGGATGTCTGATTTAGCAATTGCATCAAGGAGTTCAATGGCCAATGAACATGTTTGGTGAACTACAAATAGCAACTTCAAAAGCAATTTTGTCAAGATTATGGCAGGAAGAGAATGGATGAAATCTCTTGTTTCAACAACCCCATTCTAGTCATACTTCAACAGGTGACACGATTTCAGCCAAATTGTTACATTTCTTCTCTCTCTTCCCACCTTTTCCTCACTGCTCCTGTTTTTGTATCAAATGATTCCCACATTAGTGCATTTACATAATTAGCAATACATTTGACCCCCCAACACATCAAATTATTATTGCTGTCATAAAGTAATAAAGTTCATTACTAAGAAAGAAAGAGAAAGAAAGAAAGAAGATACTGGATCCTCAAAACAGTTTATCAAAAATTGTCACACCACTGATTTGGATCATAATTCTGTGCACTCTTACTAAAATATGACTTTTGGGTAAATATTCCCAGGATTGTATCATTGGAGATATACGTAAACCATAAAATAATCAATAAGGAAAAAAGTAGAGGCAAGAAAATGGGAGGGGGACCAGGTCAAAAGTCATACAGAGCTTACTAAAAATTCACAACTTGATAACTAACAACATCTTGGTAATCTTTCTCTTGAGCAATTTGAAGATCTAAGATTAAGAAATGCCTCCCTGAAGAGAAAATGGTATTGATTTTCAGCTTGCTCTTAACTCAAATCTCTTTTTAGTTGTTATAATACAACCCGCTTTTAAAAGAAAACAAGAAGTGTTTAAGACTGCAATCCTATAGGTGTGTAACTTACCTGGAAATAACTCTCATTTATCTTAGTGAAGCGTACTTTAAGTAGCCATTACAGGCTTCCTTTACATTGTTTAAAATCTTGATACATATTAGACAGTAAGAGAAGAGAAAAGTTAGAATCTACAGTTTTTTAAAATGATAAATCATGTCACTGGGAAAAATAACAGAAGCCAGGTACAGTTAGTTAGTTAAAATTAATATGATTTTTGCCCCTAGATAGCTCCAAAGGTCATTTTGTGCTTCCTGTTTCATGTTTATATGAACATACACATCCAGAAATACATTCCTGGAGAAAACTGCTAGAATCTGTAAACGTAATATTTGACTTGATCAACTTCAATCAAGAAAATATAATAGTCTTATTTCAGATAAAATGGCATATCAAAAAATGGTATCCATTCCTTGTAAATACATACTATCTATCCCATCCTCTTCTACTATCTTTTCATAACATTTTAAAGCATCATTTTTAGCACTCCTTACTAAATATCATTTATGAGTCAGATGAGAAGTAGAGGAAGCAAGGTGAAAAGTAATCTGAAGAGAAAATAGGTAAATGGCTAGTGTCATGTCACAATCAATTTACAGCAGTTCAGGTCCTTAAATTTGATGTATGACTTCCTGTGACTAGAGTATCAATGATAGTGTAAGGGGGGAATCAGAGATGATTTCAAGGTGGACTTTGCAGTCTATCCATAACACTATGCAACAAAAAAATTGCTACTGGGTGAAAATAACGTGATTGTTATGTAATAGGGTACGCTGATTCCGATTTTGTAATCAGAAATGTTGTAGGACGTCTGGATTTAAAGTTATAGCTGAAATTATCATCATCATCATCATCATCATCATCATCATCATTATTATTATTATTATTATTATTATTATTATTATTATTATTATTCCAATATTTATACTGCCCTACTCGGTTGGACCGACTCAGGGCAGTTCACAAGCACAGATAAAACAGCAAGTTCATAGACACAACATGTAAATATCAAAAACAATCAGTATCAATACCACAAAACATCTCAACATCATTACAGCATCAAAAATTACAAAACTCATCAAGTTTACACAAGGCTTTCAAAAAAAAAAACTAAGCAAAAAACTACTAAATCCCACAACTGCCAAGCCTCTATGCCTGGCCGCAGGTGTTCTTAGCGGCGCAAAAAGTCCTGCCGCCATTGCAGCTTTTAAGCCCCCAGCCCAGGCAGAGCCTCCGGGGACAGGTGGGAAGAGTTCCAGGGTTGGACGCTGAGGCAGCCTCTCTGCCTGGCCGCAGGTGTTCTTAGTGGTGTGAAAAGTCCTGCCGCTGTTGCGGCTTTTAAGCCCCCAGCCCAGGTGGAGCCTCTGGGGACAGGTGGGAAGAGTCCCGGGGCTGAACACTGCAGCAGCCTCTCATTAAAAACCTGTACATGAGTTAATATGTAGCTGCATCAAAGAGCCATGTTTGATGTACGATTGTGTGTGTGTGTGTGTGTGTGTGTGTGTGTGTGTGTGTGTGTGTGTGTGTGTGTGTGTGTGTGTGTGTGTGTGTGTGTGTGTGTGTGTTCATCCATCAGTCTGATTTGGAGGTGACTAGAGAATAGTTCATGCTAGTGTGGTTCTGTGTTTTATTAATCAGCATCACAGTAACATGCAGTTAAGTGATTTCATATAAGACGATTTGGTAATTCGGTACATGGTAATTCAGTAAACGAAAGATGAATAGGTGCAGCTGTGTGAATTGTCTGGACTGCTTTTGCTACATTTGTGGCAAGTATATGACGTCTGACCAACACAAGAACATGTCCAGAAAGCTACGTATAGCTTACAAACATTACTTCGGATATGAAATCAGAGAACAAACAAAATCCTGGGCTCCTCATCTCTGTTGCACCGTATGTTACTCCGGCCTAACCCAGTGGTTAAATGGTAAGCAAAATCGAATGTCTTTTGCTGTTCCCATGATTTGGTGGGAGCAGAAAGATCACCATTCGGATTGCTATTTCTGCTTGACCATCATATCCGGGTACAGCAAAAAGAACAAGTCAAAAATTGTGTATCTGGATTGTCAGTCTGCTCTAAAGCCTGTGGTGCATGGTACAGATTACCCAGTACCAGTTCCTCCTTCATCCGATGCAATGAACAACAAAGAAAGTGATACTGAAGGTAATGACAGTGACGCTGGAGCTATGGAATACACGAATGATCCTGACAGTGACATTAAAAAGCCACATTTGATCAGCCAAGCCAAATTGGACGACCTGGTTCGCGAGTTGTCCCTGTCAAAAGAAAAGTCTGAACTGTTGGGTTCCAGACTGAAGGAGTGCAACTTACTCGCAATGACAAGAATCACTACATGATGAAAAATTGGCCACCCAGAAATTTACCTGTAGTCAGACAGCACAACGTTCAACATGTACCTCTTGTGGATCGTAATAAGATTTACCTACCTCCACTCCATATCAAACTGGGTCTTATGAAACAGTTTGTTGCAGCGATGGATAAAACAAATCATGGTTTTCAGTACCTAAAAGGCAAGTTTGGAAAGATGAAAACTGAGGCAAAATTGAAAGCAGGAGTCTTCATTGGACCAGAAATACAAAAGTTGATTCGATGTCCATAATTCAGATTGGAGCTCACGGAATGAGAACTAGCAACTTGGGACGCATTTGTGCTTGTCGTGTACAACTTTTGTGGGAACCACAGAGCAGACAACTATGCAGAAATTGTGGACAATTTGCTAACAGCCTTCCAGCACCTCGGTTGCCGAATGTCACTAAAGATGCATTTCTTGCATTCGCATCTCACCTTCTTTCTGTCAAATATGGGAGCTGTGAGTGATGAGCACGGTGAAAGATTCCACCAGGAGATGTCCACCATGGAAGCAAGATATCAAGGCCACTTCAATCTGAACATGATGGGGGATTACTGTTGGTTTTTGCAGAGAGCAACAGAAGATGTTCACAGGTGGAAAGCAAGAAGCTCTACACACTTTTAAACCAAGCCATTGTCAATCTTGGTGTAACTAAGGGTCCCTGACTCATTTCAGAGGTAAATAAACATTTATAATTCACTTCTTAAGTATAATATCTAGTGTTTTCATCCCAAAGTACGCACATTAATTTCCCTAAAATTTCTCACAATTGCTTTTCAACATAGTTAATAGCATTTTCCTTGATAACCTTTAC